>CAXIUT010000245.1:0-30923 GCA_964035545.1 Bugula neritina | reverse complement strand
CCAACCCCAACCCCAACCCCAACCCCACCCAACCCCAACCCCAACCCCAACCCCAACCCCAACCCCAACCCCAACCCCAACCCCAACCCCAACCCCAACCCCAACCCCAACCCCAACCCCTATATATTGTTGATAGATTTATATGATATATAAGCGGTTCAATCCAACTTGCATTCATAATAAATGTAATAAATTGAACTAGAATCACTGCTCAAGAGCACATAGTTCATTTCCTTGGAGCTATCAAAAATCAAACAAGATATCGAACAATAACGAACCCACTCCAGCTCAAAGACTCCTGCTATTGAATATCTAGAAAGAGCCATACAATTGAGATAAGCATTCAGGATGGTGGCGGAAGGAATATAGGCGAAACGATCACTTGCTCAGCTGCAGAAATAGAAGATCTAAAAAAGCAAGAATTATATCGAGGGATTACAATACTACAAAGTACAGGAAATCTTACTCAGGCTAACCTTATAAACAAAATCAAATAATCTTAAGTGGATATTATAGATCTATCTTAATATTATCATCGACCCCTAGAAATAACTAATTGGATAGAGTAGTATCCCAGTATTGACATGCATTTGAAGTAAGAACTAAAACAAAAATAAAAGCAAAATGAGGAGTTAAGTCAATTGATACAAACTAAAAAGATAAAATAGAATCAAAGTAAATAAAAAGAATAGATATATTAAAAAATATTACCAGAAAAAGCAAGAAAAATATATAAATAAGTTATATAGACCGAGTAAATTATGTTAAATAAAATAATTGGAATCTTTTTAAATCATTGATAGTCCTAAATTATCAATCCTTTATTAAAAAATAAATCCATTGAGAGTTAAAGATATCATCTAAGTTTGCTTTTCTAATGATGGGACATAAATAACTATAAATCACTCTCCTAAAAACCAATTCTAAGTTATTCGAAACATCATCTAAAAATAAACTAAACATTTGCTAAAAATAAACTAAAATTATCATTGCATCTCTTGAACCTCATCACAATCAACTTGTTATTGGTTTGGATAGAAGATAAGACTATAATAATGAATAAGTATTCCAAAGACTTATAATAATTAAGAAGTCAAACCTATCTTTTTACATCCTAAAAATTAACATTAAAGAAATATCAATGCTAAATATGTTCAAGTCAATTGGATAGAAAATTCTCTGCTGACTGGCATCATTCCTACTCTTGAATTGTTAGAATTATCAAAGAAAAAATATTTAGTTTGATGTTGATTTAACATATCAAAGATAACATGAAAAAGATAGGATTTTTTTTTCCTCTCATCACCAAAGAAGAAGAGAAGTTGGGGATTCCTTCTCACTTAAAAAGTATTTTTAAACCTATTTAGAACTGTTAGCGGCAATCTAGAAAAAATATAATTCAAGCAATACCTGGAATGTGTACATTTACCTCCTTGGATTGAAAAATATCGACTCAAATACATATAACTCTAAAATAAAGAGAAAACATGAGTTTCTAAGAAAAGAACAAATAACATATCGATAAAAGCAACTACCTCAAGATGTTAGAGATCTTAAAGTTGTAAGAATTATAAGAAAGTAACCTCAACTGCTACTATAAGGGATCTTTTACTATTTACCAGAATAGAGTTGATTTCGTTATGATCGTTCCCTTCGTCATACCCGCAAAAGTAATCAATATTTTATTTAGATTGTCCAAAATAGTGATTACAAACTGGCAAAAAAAGAAAGACGAGGAAAGAAAAATACCTGCCCTTGAGAATGTTCCATGCAAAGGCAAAGCAGCTACAGGAAAACAGATATTTCAAGCAAAATACTCTTATTTGAAAAATCAGTAAACGACTAAATCGACTAATTCTACAAAGGATCCGACAACCTTCCCTTCAGGACACTATTGCAGATAAACCGATTGATATCTTTTGCTGGGCCTGCATGTATAAAAAAGAAACTGAGTGATCCTACTGTGTCATCGATAACTTATCACATTTATTCAATATATATTATTATAGTTATAATTCCAGATCATTGTTGATGCACGAGTAGGAGTCTAGTTCATAGTAGGCGATCGAGATATCTATTAAGAAATCACATAGTGATAAATTGAATAATAAAAGAAGAAGATTGTTAAGCAAAAGACTAAGAAAAAGTTGATTCCATCTAAAATTAATAATCTTCTTATTGATAAAATTTAAGATAAGAAGTGTTAGAGCAGTTGTAAAGAAAGCCTTTTGATTTTGGGTAGCAAGAAAACAAAGTAATAAAATCTAATAAAATCCATCAAAAAGAAAAGATATAAAACAATTAGGTATTTCTCTAGTTCATTCAATAAAGAAAGACAAAAGATAGCCAAAAAATCATTTAAAATAGATCATCTAATCATCACAAACCCTAAGAAAAGATATGAAACATATTCTAGCTATAAAAAAGTGATTTATATGCATTATTTATCAAATCATTTAATTAGTTTGCTCTTCAAAGACAATATTTTCTACTGATTGACATTCATCTGTTCACTTAACTGCTTTATTCTGCCTAAATTTTACACCCTTTAGTTAAAATTAGGATTTTTATCATTTGCCTAGATATATTTCTACTGTTCCTACATCAAACGAATCATCTACTTGTTGGCTTCATTCAAAAGAGCCTTCTATAAATTATTTCCAGCTGTACTTGCTTTGATAGAAGTACCGAATTATGCGATATCGTTGGGCTACCAGTAGTAAGGATACTATCTATTTTGCTGATTGGCTGAATTGAAGTAATGCTAGTCATTGATGTTCATATATTATTGGTTTATATATGGGCTGGCTAGCATGATTTTACCAAAGTGCTGTTATTGTATCTTCTAAGGTGGTTTGCCTCTTGAACTTAGACCATTGAACCATTTTAGTGTTTTTGTGATAGATTTTACTATGATACTTTTTTTGATTTTTGTTTATTAGATGATCTTTTAGCAGATGATTTTTAATTGATAATGTTTGGTCTTTTATGAGGATCTTGTGATTTTACTTAACTTATTTTATTTTTGGATTTGCTTTTTCGAGATTTGTTGCTTTATCTTTATACACTTCTTGTTTGTGGTCTTGGTCTCTATTCAATAGGTTATTAGTTTAAAGACTATATCTAATCCATTTATAACTATGATTCTATTTATTTTTCAGGTAATATTGACTTCTAATTATGCTTTCTTTGTTGATATCTATTTATTCCTTTTTAGGTTATAAAATCTTCTAAATATAGACTATTTATTTCTATCTTTACTTTGATAACTCTTTTTGATGTGCCTATTTTATCTACTTGATCTCTGATGAATGTTTCTTAAGAACTCTTATTAATTCCTAATTTGTTTTCTAGTATTGTTATTTAAAGTAGTTACTATTTTTGTTGATGCTTTCCATCTTACTTTGAGATTCAATGACCTCTTCTCTATTCTTCATCAACTATCTAGTCATTTATTCCAATTCCCTATTACCTCTTTATTCACACCTCTTCTTATTTCTTCCTACTTCTCTTTTAATCTCTAGTTCTCCTTGTTCAATCTCATACAATCAGTTTCCAACTCTTTGATCCTGTCCACTGATTTTTTTGTATTTCTAAAGGATCGAAGTAGTTGATTTTTATTTCATATTTTAGAGCAATCTGTTCTTTTACTGTAGTTTTTAAATAGTTTAGTTACTATTTTTAAATATCTTTATCTATTATTAATGTTTTTTTTTTCATTGAAATATTCTTTTTTTATTCTTCCTTAAGAGATTCAGTCAACATTTCAACTCTCTTCTAATAATCTTCAAGTCGGATATTTTGTTCTTTATTACTTCTTTATAAAACCTTCACCATTCTTTGACTCTAATCTTTTAAATCTCTCAATTTCTTATTGTCTCTAAACCAGTTAATCAACTTTTCTAACTTTAGGCTCTAATACTTCCAACCGTCCTCTCAATTTCTCTCTCGTCCTTACCGATTCCTCTACCGCCCCATTTCGTTCTCTTTCTATTTTCCCAACCACTCCTTTCAACTGCCCATTCTCTTCTTATAACTTTTTAACTTTCCCCTTGCAATCAACCATAGCATTGACATATGATTTGCTTTTCATCATACTAGAATTATTGGTAAATGGTTTAGCAGAATTAAAAGCCAGCATATCATTTTCTTTATTAAGTGATTAATAGGTTTATGTTCTATGGAGAGTATGTTAATCTGTTCGAAGATGGAATTGGCGCTCATTAGAGTCCATTCTATACCTGTTACTTTGGGCTGACTTGCTGGTGCTGTTTGTTTCAACCAATATTCTAGCTGTTTTGATGAAATGGAATCGTTTTAGTTGTTTAGTAGTCAGAAAAAACAGAGGTTTTTACCTGTTAGATAGGATGCATAATAACGAACTTATTCAAACTATAATTATAACATCTGATACTTTAAGGAAAATAATAATAAATAATGTACTATATTTATATCAACTACAATAATAGCATTTATCATTTTGATCAATTTTATTAAATAGTTTATTACATATTATTAACAACTATCATAAATCAATTTAGAACAAAATGTCAATCATCTTCGCCTATTGCTATGCTATCCCACTCAAACTTTTAAACTGCTCATATTTCCTTTGATAACCTGTATATCCAATAAACTTATCAATCACATTTTCTTTATCCAACTTCTTGATATACTAATATAAATAACAAATCTAGTGTTAAGGAAAACTTCTCAATTTTTTGAACCAAAAACACAATAGCCCACCCTTATTCTTTAAACTATTATGGTACTCCTTCTCTACATCCATCTAACTACACTCCAAAGCTATCAATACCAACTTCAAGGATGTTATGCTCAGAGCCAATCCCATAGAATCATCAATAAGATACAAAGGTTAGTCAGTAAAGAGAGATGTAGTTAGATGTTGTTCAAAGGCATTAGTTTATTTTTGAGAAATATACTAATTTTTACCATATTCTTATTAAAATATTTTTTATAGGTTTTTAAATGTTTTTTCAACTAATTAATGATAATCAACATTAATTATCTTGATTATTTGAATTGTTGCTATTATTCAGCTGTGTGTTTGATCGATTGGTATCCTGAATTATGCTATCTAGTTACTCTATTATTAAACAATCTAGAATATAGAGTTAAAATTTATTAATAAAATTGTAGTTTCTATGTTATATATTAAATTACCTCTTCATTGCCATAAATAGATACCTCTCGTATCACTTCCTTTAACTTCTATATTTATTATATTTTGCAAGAACCATCCATAAACTCAACAAATTTTTATCTAATTTACTAAATATTATCATCTTTTTCTACCATTTACTCAGGAATAAGTTCATAGTCAATTATCTATTTATTGATCTTCTCAAATATATCATTTTTTTGTCGACTGTAGTCAGATACCCACTAATCATAGTTCAAGGTAACTTGGATTTATTTTCAATCGATGCATTGAGTTATTATGAAACAGAAGACGTTTAAGTAACCGTTCTACTCTAGCTATTCATATATATCTTTATCGATGTATACTATTGATATATTTTAGGTGATAGTGGAGAAAGAAGATACTGCAAAAATACAGTTTAAATGATATTAGTCTCATTACTTAGCATTAACATCTAAATAGTGATATATTTCTCCATAGAATAATAAAATAAATGGTCTTACATGAGTAAAATCCAACTCTTAGCAGCTATCCAACTTACTACCTCCACCTCTATGCAGCTGATTTATTTTTGGTATTTTAGTTATCTTTGATTTTATCTATCAAAAATTACAAATAATCGTTTTTGTAGATTCTAGTAGTATCTTTATCTTTGATTTAGTGAGCAATTACGCTAGATTAGTTGTATCCCTGTTGTTATGGCAGCAACCTCTACATCATCTTCTTCAATATCACTTCAACAGAACAGTTGATGTCAGATGATAGATCTGTGGAATTGTTTTTGATAAATTCTTATAAAATATTGCATTTTATAGGGTTTTCATTTGATAAAGATCGAGTATAAAGGGAATTGTAATACTGTATTAGTTTTAGTATCATTCTGTCTTTCTAGTATATTTTATTGAATTTTCTTTAAAGACCATCTTCAATATAATTTTAATATTATCCCAGTACTAATGTATATTATTTGAATCTTTTTCTCAATTGCAACTAAATCAACTTTATTCTAAATTATTTTATCACCATAGAGGTGGCATTATGGCTATGGTTGGTTTCGAACTATCTTATATATCTCATCCAAGGCTTCTTAGTAATGTTTCTTTGATATTTAGGGATCTAAATTTTAATTAGAACTTCGATTATAGATTCTTTAGCATTGTAAAGGAAGGTCGTGAAATTAAAGACGTTAATCTTAGAACAGAGATTCTATATTATTTTGCTATATTTGTATCAACTAGTTATCAAAATACTTATCCTCGACTAATTTCAACTACTCCCCCACCAAAACACTCTCTCCTGTATATTTTTTAAGATACATTCCTAAAAACAGCCACACTACCCTCCTAGCAATCAATATCTCTTCTCAAAAGAAACCAACTCTCTGAACCCATATTTATTTCTCCATAAATTCAAAATTTCCCCATAACTATCTATCCCAGTCTCATAGACATATCTCACCATCTCATCGGATAAGTATCAATAAGGGACGCTATCAGTAAGGGTATAGTGCTAGGCTCTGCATCGACAAAATTAACGCCATACTATCGATTACTACAAGACAATCGGATACTAGTTAATCATACTTTCAATGGGTATATATCTGCATAAACCAATCAAATCAGATGAGTATTGCTTTGAATAGTACACTAGACCTTTTGTTGAGATCGTCATATCAACTAATTCGACTCCTTAGATAGCGAATATTAGATGGGGTTTTATTTTTGTTGAGGTCCAGTTGATTATGTCGCCAGCTAAGAATGATGATAGTTATTGTTCTTAGATAGGAGTATTTTTTTAGGTGTTTTTGTAGTTTATCAATAAATAGAATGAGTAAATGCAAGTTTAAAAACCTATTAAAAGACATATCGTTGAGTTGAAACCTTACATTTTTTAATGTTTTTTCCATCTTATCAACAATTTTGAGTTCTTTTATATTCTAAAAGGAGAATCAACTGAAGTTTATAGGTTAGCTTGCATTTGGTTGAGGTCGAATAGACATATCTTGTCTTAGAGAATTAACAAACCAAGAATATTTGGAATCAATACTTATAAATGATGAGGCCTTTATTGTTAATTTTGAAGAAAAGTCGATATTCGATCAATTAACCCTTTTTAGCTAATTTATGTATGTTTTTGGAGTAGTGACCAGAGTAGTAGCCTTTTTGTTGGCTTTCATAGACTATATATACTGCAGGTTCCCACTAATCCTAACTGTCTTCTTTATCTTGACATCCAATGAATGAACACTAACAATTGTATCTGATTATAGCCTTCTTCTATCGACTCTGAACTGATCAGGCACCACGATAAACAACTCCCTATCACTAATCAAAAACACTTAACCTCCAGATATTTTTACATAATCTGGAAAGTAGTTCATCTAAATTTGAATCCATTTTTGATCTTCCAAGGCTCTTATATACAAGACTACACTATCTTTCATCTAAAACCACTGCAGCAGATAGAGTACTTCTTAATTCTGGAAGCTATCAACAAGAGTAGATGGCGGATCAGCTTGTAGCAGATGGTTGGATTGCTAGAAGAGACAGTAAAAGGGATAACTCAGTAGTATTCTCCCAACCCCAACCCCAACCCCAACCCCAACCCCAACCCCAACCCCAACCCCAACCCCAACCCCAACCCCAACCCCATTGAATGATTACTTAATTAATATCATAATATCAAGGCATAAGTCCAATATATTGATATTTTAGTTAGAAATAAATTTAAAATGAAGTCAAAGTTGTTATTTATCAACAATGAGTTTGTTTTTAGGACTGATATCAACTTATATTTCAAGAGAATATCGTTTCACCAAGAATGACAGTTTCAATAAAATGAATTTTTAAATATAATTTTAATGATATTGCGACCTTTATCTTCTTGAAACTCTTTTGTTCTTCTTATTAATAAGCCATTATCTCTTGGTTTGGTTTTTTTTTCTAATCAAAGCAAGTTGATTACCGCTATAATAAAATAGCACCTAAAACTATCATGTAACGTATGCAACTGAATACTACAAAGCATGCCATTCTATAGATGTAAAGCATTTATCCTTTTGGAGGTCTAAGAGAAACCTTAGTCAATGAGTAATGTATTGTTCGTAAAAAACTATTTTACCAAAAAGAATCAGATCTCACTATATTAAACAAGATGGCTCAACTGGTACAAAGTTTAGAAAGTGATTATCTTGTGAGAATGATCCATGCTTAAGCAAACGAGTAAAACACCTGTCATTTTTACTATTAGTATATTCCTCTAACTTTGGACAAATGGGTACTCAACATGGGTGAAGATCTGTTAAAAGATCTACAAGAGCAATTGATGGATATGACTAGATATTTGACTAAAAATGGATTTAAATTTATTTTTGATCCAAAATGTTTAGGTTTAAGTAAATCTATCAGGATAAAATATTTTTTAAATTAGTTTTCAATTGATCATTAAGATAAAGTCTAAGTTTTTAAAGCCAATTAAAAGAAAATAGCATAGTTTTTTTTAGTAATTAAAAGCCCTATAATAAAAATAAACATAAATGACTAGATAAACTGTCCATTCTATTGGATATGATACCTGTTATATGGGATTAAGGGAATCATGGGTGTCAAAATCATGGAAAAGTACTCATTCTAACAAATAAATAATAAAAAATAAGAGTGATTTGATAGATAGATTATAGCAGACTAAAAAGAAAAGTTTGTAGGTGTTGAGTAAGTTAAAAGGAATGAAAAGTAAAACAAAAGAATGATTCTAGTGATTATGACTAATTTATCTATGTTTAAATAATGAATAATTTATGTTTCAATCAATACTAATTTATGTTTGAATCAATTGATTAATGAAGTATAGGTTGGATAATGAAATGAAAATGATTATAAATATATGATAAAATAAATGATCTTTGCACCTCGTTTACAACAACTCCTCTTCAGCCTCATCTGTATGATAGTTGTTACAGATGCTCAGCCTAACAACAACCAAACAGGAGGAACTAGCTGCCCAGCAAGTTGTGTACAATCAATCTCTTGCGATCCGAGATGTGCTTCAGCTCCTCAAGTCGGTAAAAGATGGTGTCAATCCAGCTCATCCACTTCAAATTTATAATGCTGCTGTGGATGTACGACTGACATCAATGCCGGTACAGATGATTAACCTGCATATTTTTGGGCCGATTATGATGATAATACCTGTGCAAGTTACTGTCCACCTCACTACTTCCCACCTCCTCAAGGAGCTGGCTATGGTTGCCAACATTGCCATCATTGGTGTCTAAACTGCCAATCTTATTCTCAAAATGACTGTACCGAATGCACCTCAACATCATACCGAGTAAATTAATCAGCCTGCTACCAGTATCTGGGCAGTTAAGTCGGTCTCCATTCCGCATAATATCAAGGCGTCACTTCAAAAATAAACCCCTGCCCAGATGGATACTACGGCCTACAGATAACAAAGATGTGTATAGCTTGTCCAGTAGGTTGTAGAATATGTGCTATTTAACAAACAAAAGAAATGCCAAATGGTGCCAACTTCGGTACTACTTACGATCAAATCGGAAAAAACTGTTCTGGATATGGTGATCCTTTCTGCACGCATACAGTCAAGTGCTATTCGAATTGTTTAACAGGATATACCAATATAAATGGACATTGTATATCGAACAACTAATGTTTTCAGTATGCTAAGTATGATTCTTCGGTCAGTGGTAGTTTTTCATCTGCTAACTGCTTCTGCTTCGAAGGGTTTTCGATATTGTTCCCGGGTTATTGTTATAAATGCGCCATTTAGTGTGATAGTTGTAATGGTGCTACTAGCAGTCAGTGCACCAGTTGCGCAGATGGAGCATCAGGTACTAGTTGTGCTTATAACAGCACCTATGAGGAAGTAGTCAACTGGGGAGGGACAACTCCAACTGTTACTACTAGTTCCAGTCCATGGTCTAAAACAGGTTATGATGTTTTCGGATAAGTCGATCAAGGAAGTTGTACCTCAGCTGACTATGTATTTGGTTATTATGGATACAATAATGAATAAGTATACACTGCAGCTGCAGCAACTTATCTGTCAACTAACAGTCTATCAACTGATTTCGATACTACAATGTTTCCCACAACTGCCCAACTCACCTATACTTCAACTACTGTGTTTAGTACTATCAATCACTATGGAGTCAAAGTGAGAGCCACATTGTTATTTATTGACGACTGGACCAATGGAATGAGTATTCTTTTTGTTGAAGGAGGATTCAATCGTTTCCAGTTCGACTACAGAATGCAAGATATTCCAGGTTAGTATCTATGCGGATATCGCTCCTATGATCACTTAGACGTCGTCGACAACTGGTTCACACACACAGCTGATGGAATGACTTTAAAGATGTACTCTACTTCTGCAGGAATGCATCTGGGGAGTCAAATAGATGATAATAATGGCAATGAAATGCGATGCTTCTTGTTCGAGTTGCACAGGACCAACTTCCAGCGACTGCACAGCCTGCACAGATCCAAATAAATTCGTTGTCTAAGGAATTTGCAAATGCAACCCAGCAACCAACCACTATCTCCAATCGGGTGCCTGTACAACAGATTGTGGGGCATAAATTAGAAATGCTCTTCTCTATGAATGTGTGTCAGCCTGCAGCTTCCCTAACTATTTTTGTTGATACTGACGCTAGTGGTGTGAGATCATGTTGTACATTGTCCGACTGGTTAGTACAAAAAAACATCTATTACTGATGCTACTGATAGAACTTGTGTCAGTGATTGTTATGATGCCTGGGGAATCAGATATCACACTCAATCAGTTCAAATTCGATGGGAATGATTCTGTTTGTTACAATGAGTGTCCTCTTGGAACTTTTGGAGATCCTGTTTCAGGACATTGCCAACAAAACTGTCCAACTTATAATGCATCTACAGATGATGGATACTTCAGTCACACCTTTTTCTGCTATTAATCTTGTCATCAGGATGGGCGTTTGTTCCACAAGAGCATGTCTAGCTGAATGTCCAACTGGATACTGGAAAAACTATTTAGTCAAAGGATCTACCAACTCAACCATCTGCTAGCTGTCTGTTCAGTCAGTTTGTTAGGTTAGTTTCTTTATGGTGATAATATTACTGGCTATTGCACTGATTTCTGCAGTCCTGATACTTAAGGAGATATTGATACCTTTTTGTGTTTATCTGTATGTAATAGCAGTGCTTTTGGTCAAAGTTTGACTGTGGGATTATTGACACAGCGTCTTTGTGTTGTCAATTGTTCTCTTTCTGATGGGTTATATGGAAATACATAGACTGGATTTTGCGTTTTACCAGCTTCGTGTCCTCAAAACTTCTACGGCGATCCTCTGACTTTCCAGTGCACTCGTACTTGCAGTGGCGATCTCTACTTCGGTGACAATTCAACTTGGTAATGCACAACAGCTAGATGTGCAGATGGTGCTTTCCGTCAAAATGATACAAAAATCTGTGTTAAAACATGTCTCCATAATAACAGTTTGCTTGAGCATGAGTGGGGCAATACTGTTTCTGGATATTGTGATCAAACTTGTGAAGGAGCCTATTTTGGTGACTAACAACAAAATATGGAATGCGTGCTTACGTGTGCTGCTTCGCCTTCATCTACTTTTGGACTTGATAACTTGTGTGTTGTTAACTGTTCAGATACTACTTGGGCGGATCCCTTCCATGTGAATAGACACTGTGTTACTTCCTGTTCTCGTGCTACTGCAGACAGCTATGGCTATAATACTACCCGAACCTGTGTGTTGTACTGTCCAGATGGATAATTTGCTCACAACGTTTCAGGGATACCTTTATGTGTACATGGATGTACTTTTAACGATGTTCTTTTTGGCAATATAGAGAATAACAGATGCCAAGCTCAATGTCCTTCGCCTTACTATGGTGATGTAACAGGCAATAGAACTTGTTTACTTAAATGTCCTTGGCCATATTACGCCTCTTAATTGTACTTTAAGTGGTGCAACTATAGTTATTTCTGCTGACAGAGTTTGTAGAACTGACTGCACTAGTTGCGGATGGCAGATAATTCATCACAAACTTGTGCCTGGACTTCTGATGGATGTTAAAATTATACGTTTGCTCATTAATCTAACTCCAAATGTGTTATTTCTATGTAATGTACAGGATATGCTGATCCAGTCACTCGTTATTGTGTTGCAACTTGCATTAATAATGCATCTGTTATTTATTTTGGCGATCCTAGTACTAAAAACTGTGTTCTGATTTGTCCTGATGAACCAGATTACTACGGTGACAACAATACCCAACTATGCAGTGCATCATGCCACAGCAACACAGTTCGTGACGGCCAATAACTCCGAAGATGCGTCAACCAAGCTGAATGTTCTCGAACTCCAGTTGCTCTTTATGGCGATCTAACAAAAGATCTATGCGTGGTAGCTTTGAACTGCACAGATGGATTTTATGGCGATAATAACACAAAAACCTGTATTGATGTTTGCCCGGGTCCAAATGAACTATATGCTGATAATGTGACAAAAGAGTGTGTTCGTCAGTGTGGTTTGAGTTGGTTTGCTTTGAATATAACGACTAATAATGGAGTGTGCAGTCAGTTTTGTCCTGATGGGTAGTGGGCTGATAACTTGACTGTTTAGTGTACTACTAGATGTTCTAATTTAACTTATGGAGTCAATTATACTGTTGCCTGGAGTTCATGGACTAATAACTTCCCCAGTTATGGAGTCTGCTAAACAGAATGTCCTTATGTCAATTTGCAAGAGATTAAGATAACTTATGTGTCACTAATTGTGGTAATTCTAATCAATCGAACCTTTGGGGTGATTCTCTATCAAAAACATGCAAAAAAAACTCCTTTCGATTGTCCAGATGGCTACTACGCTGACGATACCACCAGTATGTGTGTTGTTCCCCTTGAACTGTTCTTAAGTAGGAGGCGTACAATACGTTGCAGATAACTTAACTAAGTCATGTGTGGCAAAATGTCCTTCATCGTAACATAACTTTGCTGATATGCAAAAATATTTATGCGTGGCTAAGTGTCCAACAGGTTTCTACGGATATAATACATCACTTTAATGTCAAACTGAATGCAAAGCAGCTGATCTTTCTTTTGATGGTTCTTTTGCTGATCCAGAATTAAATATCTGTGTGGAAATATGTTCAGCTGAACCTTCTTAACTATTTGGATAGAATGTCACTTATACTTGTGTTGAGGCTCGCTACTGTCCTAGTCTAACTTGGGCTGAAGTAACTGTCTACAATCGTCAGTGTAGACCTATCTGTCCTGCACGAATTCCAATGGAAAAAGCAATGTTCAAATGTTTGCAGATAATCTTACTTTTTCCTGTGTAGAATAATGTCCTACTTATAGTTATGCTGATCTTTCAACAGGAGTTGGTCTTTGTGTTTATGTATGTCCTAAACTATCAAACCTCACACTTCAATTTGCTGACAATTCTACTAAAACTTGCGTGATGGTATGTCCTTTAGCAGATGCTACATTTGGTGATAATGACACTGTTGCTTGTGTTAAAACTTGTCCTCTTGGTTCATACGCCCAATAAACTCCTTTCCGTTACTGTGTTGCCAAGTGCGCAGAAGGTACTTGGGGTTAAGATATCAAACGAACCTGTGTAACTTCTCCTCTTTTGTGTCCAACAGTCAATGGCACTCTTTACTATGCTTAAAACGTGAGCACCATGTGTGTAACTACTTGTCCAGCGGATCCTACCAATGCTACTGATGGAACATGGGGATAAAATACAACTCGAGCATGTCTTGACACTTGTTTACTACCAGGTAGTATTCAATCAGGATTCAAATGGAATCAAACAAGAGTCTGCATAGATATCTGTCCTGCTTAAATTGGCATTGATGGATCATTTTCTGATCAAGGAATGTGTTACTACGTCTGCATGACAAATCATACCTATCGAGATGCACAAAGTAGCCGCAGCTGTCAAACTACCTGTTCTTTCTCGCCTATTAAACAATGGCTGATGATACGACTTATCGTTGCTTATCTACATGTCCAACCTATCCTAAACAATACTATGCGGGATGATAACAACAAAAAATGTGTTTAAACTTGTACTAATAACTACAGAAAACTCTAATCTACGAAATCATGTGTACAAACTTGTCCTGCTGGGACTTTTTTCAACTAAGACACCTATCAATGTCTTTCACGTTGTCCTCTTCAAACTTCAACCAATTTACAACTCTATGGTGATAATTCCTCCTTCCCTTCAGAAGCCAAATGTGTCCTTGATACTGCCTGCCCCAACAGTCCCATGTACTATGCTGATGATAATCTTGTTCTATGTGTAACTAGTTGCAGTCAAGATCAATGGATTCATGGCAAAAATTGTATTGCACAGTGTCCAGATGGATATTATGGAAATCCTACAAGCTTAGAATGTGTAATACCATCTGCTTGTCCTGCTAATCACTATGCTGACAACTAAACTGTCACCTGTGTCCCAACTTGTTTGGGCAGTTTTGCATAACTATCAACTTTCAGTTGTGTTTTGCGATGTCCTATTCTCTCAGGAGTAATCTATTACGCTGATCAGTGACAAGAGTATGTGCAACAACTTGCACATTCAATAGCACAATGTAACTAATAAAAAATGATGAAGATCAAACCTGTGTATCTGAATGTTCTCCTGATTTCTTCTTCGATCCTTTTACATTCAACTGCACACCAACATGTTCCAACAACTACTATTCTGATAATTCAACCCGCCTGTGTAACTGTCTGTCCAGCAACTCCATCTCTTTTGGTTAGAATGATACCTATACTTGTGTCTAGTAGTGTCTTAATGTTACTCAATTCAGGTTTATTCCTGCCAGAGTATGCGTCTTTCCCTGTCCGACAAACTACTATATGGATAACGTGACTAGAAATTGTGTAACATACTGTCCCAATATGACCTATGCTGATACTATTTCAGGCTACTGTGTATAAAATTGTTCAACTCGATATTCCTATGATTAAACCAATTAATGCAAAAGTCTTTGTCCTTCGCCTTATTACAGAGATTAAACCACCTTCAAATGTGTCTTTGATTGCCCTCATTCTCCATAAACATACTTCCAAGCTGTCCTAGGAACCGATAGATATTGCACGAAAACCTGTCCTAACAACTAATTTAGAGACTTCACTTCTTATATCTGTGTCACTCAGTGTCCATTATCGCCAGTCACCTTTGCAGATACAACATCTTATAGCTGTCTAGCAGTCTGTTCTGACAACTTCTTTGGATACCTCATCGATAGAACCTGTCTAGGTACCTGTCCTTCTTCTATGTATGCAGATCCTAATACTCGCATGTGTGTATAGAAATGCGATCCTGATTTTGGTTTCTTTGGTGATAGCAATGTCAATCCTCCAGCTTGTGTTTCTGTCTGTAAATCAAACAGCTATGCTGACCCTTTTAGCCAAAACTTGTGTTAACAATTGTCCTAGCTTCCCCAAAATGTATGCTTTCGACAACGGTGATTCAACAAATCCAGTACGTTAGTGTGTCTATCTTTGTCCTTATCCCTATGTAGCTGATAACTTTACCAATAAATGTCACCTCGATTGCACCAACTCAAACTATCCTTATCTCGATCTAGCCACAAAATAATGCGTACTCAACTGTTCATCAACTATTTACCAGTATTCATATATGCCTTTCGGGCAATCAACCAACGGATAGTGCGTTAAATTCTGTCCAACAGTCGGAGGACTCACCTACTTCGCTTCACTTATCGATAATACCTGTGTATTAACTTGTCCTGATGGATATTTTGGATAAACATAAAATAATACCTGCAATACTTAGTGTTCACTTGCCAATAATAAATATGCTGATTCAACTAACCATCTCTGCGTTTAATAATGCGCCCATACAGCTATTTACTTCTCATATGCAGATTAATTCACAAGAACTTGTGTCACGACCTGTCCAACAGATAAAGGATTAGTTGGCGATCGTCTCATTTGGAAATGTGTTGCCAGATGCAGCAGTCTTTCATAATATGCTGATCTAGTTGCTGGTATCTGTGTCTCACAATGCCCTTAAAACTATTTTGCTGATAATACCACTCAAACTTGTGTCAGCAACTGTTCCCAGTACACTCTCATGTATGGTGATACTGCAAATCGAGTATGTGTGTAGCAGTGTCCTCTTGCTACTTTGTATGCAGATGAAAATCAAAGATTATGTGTGATATCAACTAGTTGCACAGATGGCACTTTTGCATTCAATACCACAGGAGAATGTATTGCTATATGTCCAGTTGTGCCTGATTACTATGGCGATCCCATTTCTCAAATTTGCTAACCCAATTGTCCATCTTTCCAGATAAATACTATGCTGATCCAGTCACAAGAATATGTGTGCTAATCTGTCCATCAGTTCCAGCATATTACGCATAAAATGATACCCAAAGATGCGTCCTATCTTGTCCCGACAACAGCTATGCCGACAACCACACAAGATATTGCATTTAGATATGTTCAATCGCAAGCAATCAAACTTTCGCTGACAATACAACTAATCTTTGTGTGACAACATGCCCCACTGAACCAAATTACTATGCATCAAATCATACTTGGGAGTGTGTTCTTAATTGTCCTGATAGTCCATCAATGTATGCGGATAATTCTAGCAGATCATGTGTCAAATATTGTCCTGGAGGTGTTTAAAATACATATGCGGATGATTCTACCAGAAGATGCGTGGATATCTGTCCCAATGACACCTATAACTAAAATAGTACAAGACAATGTCTAGCAACCTGTTTGACTGGTTTTGCTGATCCTGCCAGCAAATACTGTATTCAGTTGTGTCCACCATATACTTATGGAGATACCAGTACTGGTAAATGTGTGGCTGACTGTCCAATAGTTACTTCAGTACAATATTACGCTGAAGATGGCAATCACCTCTGCATGAGTGGCTGTACTGCTTAATTTGGTACCTATGCTGATCCTTTCACGAAAGATGTGTCTTTATATGCCCTATCAGTCAAAACTACTTTGCCTAACCTAATTCTAGAACATGTATGCCTCAATGTCCATAATCTCCTCTTCTCTATGCTGATTTTTCAACTCGCTTCTGTGTAAGTACCTGTCCCACTATTCCTGCTCTGTTTGCTATCAATACCTCACGTATTTGTACAGCTATCTGTCCCAATGACTCTTTTTCGGATAATATATCTCGTCTTTGTTTGAATATCTGCATCACAGATCCTTAAACTTTTGGAGATGATACTACTTGGACCTGTGTGTCTACTTGTCCCACTCAACCTAATTACTACGCCGATAACTCTACCCATCTCTGTGTGCTTTTGTGTCCAACTGTTCCTGATTTCTATGCAGATAACATCTCGAGAGTCTGTGTCTATAACTGTCCAAATAATACATATGCCGACTCAACGACCAGAAGATGTGTAACTACGTGTCCTTAAGGATATTTTGTGTGAATTCCACCTGGAGATGCGAATTGAATTGTCCTTGGAGAGAATTTGCAGATTAGCTCTTGAATATGTGTGTATAAATCTGCAGTGTAGATCCTATATACTATGGTAATCCAGATAACCTTATCTGTGTTCAATAGTGTCCGCTAAGTAACAACTCATATGGTAACCCATTGACTCAAGAATGCGTTAACTATCAAACAGATGGTACTTCTGGCTGCTAGATCGCATATTTTCTGACAACTCAACTCGATTATGTGTTCAAGTTTGTCCGATGAAAGAAGATACCTATGGTGATAATTCTACTTGGAAATGTGTTGATATTTGCCCAGCTGGTAGCTAAAATACCTTTGCAGATAATTCAACTATGAGATGTGTCAAAGTGTGTCCTGAATATCCATAATACTATGCAGAATAATACAGTAGACGCTGTGTTGCTAATTGTCTCCCTCCTAATGTCAGTTTTACTGGTAGTTTCAGTGATAATTCAACTAGATTATGTGTATAGACTTGTCCTACATCTCCTGACTATTTTTCTGATAACTCTACTGGTCGATGCGTATTCTATTGTCCTTAATTTCCTCTAACTTTTGCTGATAACTCAACTCGTAGATGCGTTACTGTCTGCCCTTCAAGTCCCGACATCTTTGGCGATCTCAAATCTCTTCGCTGTGTTGAAATGTGTCCATAATAGGAATAAACTTTTGCCGATAACAATACTCGACTCTGTGTAAAGATGTGTCCCAATGATACAGTACCTCCTCTCTTTGCCTAAAACATCTCCAATAGATGTCTACCAAGTAAAATATATATTATTTAGCATGTCCAGACAACAGTTATGCTGATGACCACAGTCAACGTTGTATTGCTAGATGTCCTCGCTAGCCAGACACCTACGCTGATCCATCTACCAACATCTGTGTGGACAAATGTCCATCTACTCCAGATTACTATGCTGATCCTATCTCTCAGATGTGTGTTGCACAATGTGAGCAAGACTACTTCGCTTAGAACACAACTAGAAGATGTCTGGTTCAATGTCCTTTTGATTTAGTTAACTGGGCTGATAACTTAACCCGCCGTTGTGTCTAAAAATGTCCAATGAGTGAGTTAACCTGGGGTGACAACTAGACTCAAAGATGTGTCAGTCAATGTCCAACAGATCCGATTACCTATGCAGATAATGTCACTCAAACTTGTGTTGCTATCTGTAACAATGTTACAACAGGAGGTTATGCTGATAATGTTACTAGAATATGCGTTCAGAAATGCCCAGATGACTCATATGGAGACATACTTACCGTTATTGTGTAAGATACTGTCCTCTTAACTGGTATGGATATACAGGAACAAACCTTTGCGTATAGAACTGTCCTACTCCTTACTTTGCTGACAATTCTACTTGGATGTGTGTATTATAGTGTCCTCGTGTCCAGGGATTCTTTGGGTAAACTTTCAATAATACTTGCGTATCTATGTGTCCTGAAGGAACCTATGCTTCTGACTAAAATCAACAATGTGTAACACGATGCCCCAACGCTTCTCAAACAGTTCTTGGGCATGACACTTTTGGTGAAAATACAACTAATGATTGCGTATAAGAATGTCCTATTCCACTATATGGATATCCTGTTGCTCAGGTCTGCGTCGATGTCTGCCCAGATCCATACTACGAAAATATCACAGATCATTTATGCTATAAATGTCCAGATCCATGCGCCAATTGCACAGGACCATATACCTGCATCACTTGCAATCTAGGATATTATCTCTATTCAGGCGCTTGCCTTTAGAGCTGTCCCACTTTCCCAACTATCACCTTCGCAAATCCTAATAGAATTTGTGGTACAGCATTACAATGTACTCAGGGATACTATGCTCTCAATTCTACAAAATCTTGTGTTCAGACCTGTCCCGCAGGTTATTATGTCAACACTCAAGCCCAAACTTGCGACTCTTGCATGAAAGGATGTACTAGCTGTCTAACTGTAAGTAGCTGTTTAGCTTGTAACACCAATGCAGCTATCTGGTCAGACTATAAATGCTATCTCTATTGTTCTCCTCTTAGAAAATACTACACGCTTAAAGGTTGTGTATCATCCTGTCCTACTGGATAGTATCTCAGTCTAACTACCTGCCAGACATGCAGTTCTGTCTGTCAATCATGCATAGTTACAGCCTAAAACTGTCTAGTATGTGCCAATGGATACTACCGATCGAATGGTATCTGTGTATCTGAGTGTCCAAGCGGCACGATAGCTCAGATAGTAAACAGCAGCCAGACATGCGTTAGTTGTTCGATTGCTAACTGTGTTTAGCAACCTTTGACTTTCGAGGTCACCCAATTTGTGAACAATTTTGAATACAATGTCCAAGTGCAATTCAACCAGCCAGTAGATATCACAAATAAATCGATAAAGTTATACAAATACAATCTCTAACGAATAGTCGATTACTTGTCACTTCCTATACGTATCTCAACTACACCATCTATGACTATGGAAACGGACTATACTCTTTTGTTTTGAACAACTACGATCCATCTAGTGGCTAGCAAGTATAAGTGCAAATCCTCGACCCATCAGCCATCCAAACCGCCACAGGACAAATGCCACAGACAACCAGAGCATCCTTCACAGTCGACAAAGACAACATCTACTCCCTAGATTCCTACAATCCAGGCATAGATAAATACCTTCTTGCAGTTGTCGTATTTGCCTTCATAATGCTTCTACTATCATTTGGAACCCATCAGTCTATCTGGATGCCTATGTTTGATTTCATGCAACTCACGCTAGCTTGTCTGTTTGTCAACGTCACTTATCCACCTAATTTGCTTTATTCTATCCGCAGTGCTCTGGGATCGATTTTCACATTCCTTCCCAACTTCTTCGGTTCGGCTTTTAAACAAGCCATCTATGATAAAAATTCAAACAATAATAATATATACTCGTTGATGCAAGATGCAGCATTTTTACGGGTTCTAGGATATTTCTACTTTATTTTGGTAATGCTTGTTATCTTTGCTATTGTTATTGGTATTCTAAGCAAGAAAGCACCTACAAAATAAATTAAAAGATGGGCAAAATCGTTCATAAGATAGTATTTCTGGAAAAAACATCTACATGCACTGGTATATATTCTATTCCTTCCTGTTTTCATGATAGGAATCTATAATATGCGTATCTATAGTTATTTGGGTACTTCAGGTATTCATGTTTTTTCTATACTCAGTTCATGGATATTTATGATTCTTTTCCTGGTAGTAATCATTTATTTCACCTATAAGATGAGAAAAATAGTAAAATAGTTCCCTATAGCTTATCTAATGATCCAAAAAGCATATAATTTCATACTCTACCAGAAAACAGTTCTAGTATAAAACAAAAACCACTACTTCACATCGATAAAAACTAATTCGACTTGTCAGACATCCGCTAGCCTAAAGTAAACTAACTACTCATATTCCCATATCCGATCTAAACAAAAGCTGGTCCATGGTAGATATCTTTCCCTCTACTAAGTTATGTATACAAATTTTTAATCGCTCTCTTCCTAACTATCTCATTCTCCAACCCAGTAATCCAACTTATTCTGATTATCTTGCTAACTATTGCATTTTTGGTATACATAATAGCTAAGAAACCATTCTTTTCAGTAAAAACAAGATAATACAACAACTAAATCTATATTGCCAATCTATTGGCATTAATTTTGATCTACATAGTCCTTCTGATCTTTGTTTTCCTGTATTCGGATCTATCAGTTGATAATAAGGTCTTGTTTGTAATTTTGTCTGTGCGCTTCTAATTATTTCATTTACGTTCAATATTATCTATTTCTTCTTTAGAATTTATAAATACTATCATCATTATGTTTGGAAGTTATTGGTCAGAAGCGATTTCTTTAGAGTTAACTATATTGTTGAACATTTGGAGTGGACTAAAGAGTATGATGAGGAAGATAAAAAATTGAGAGGAGAAGTCAAATCAAGAGCATAATTTTTATAAGCTATTCAAGTAGAAACAGGATAAAGTTTAGCCAATATGGTCATGAAAGAACCAAGTATGTCTGCTAGCACTAAATAAAAAATAAAAGCATTAAAATTAAGACCTAACAGAGCATAAATAGTATCAAAATAGTATGGATAAATTTTTACTAACATCGCCAACTAAAAATAGAAATCTCATAAATCAATAGTTAGTAGTTAGAGATTATCAAAAAAATAGAGAAAGAAAGTTAGAGACACAATATTTGCTGATAAATAGTTCAACTAAAAAGAATTTGATGAGTATAATAAATTAGAGCTAATTGATGAGAAAGAAGAAGATAAAAGTAATATTATGTCAATAGGCGAACCAAGTTAAGAAACTGAGTATTAATACGAATACGTGTAAGAAGAATATCCAGAAGGAACTCCCATGGAAGAGATCATGAAAGGATGTAAGAAAGGAGATGTTGTCATGCATTGATTATCAAATATTAAATCTTATCATAACACTATATTAATATGATTAGATATATAATTGAATAGAACAAAAATAGGTCATTAATATCAAGGCTATACCTCTTTGGTCTATGTCTGTTCAGTATTCAGATCTATATGTATTATTATCTACCTTAGCTTTCTTCTTTTAACTCCTCGATCTCACCATCTATCACGCTTTCAGACCATTTGATAGGTCTCTTGCTTTACAAAATAGATTCTTCTTCGTTTTCTTTAGATTTTTAATTATTTTTATTGGAATTGTGCATATTTAGAAGGATCTGTAATTCAACTTATATTTATTTTATCAACTAATCCTATGGTTTTTTTGTGTAAAGCATTAAAAGGGTGTCTTTTAGTTTGGCATTTTCCTCCAAAAGTGTTTTAATACTTATTTCAAGACATTAATAGTTCAATAGTGACTTCTAATCTTATAGCTATGTTTGGCATTCGATATGTTTAACTCCTCCAAATGAAAAATAAGGTCTATTTTAATGTAGCTATATTTATTTTTTCAAAAGACTAATCTTTTACAAATGCGATTCCCTTTACTCTTTATAAAAAGTCATCTAATGCTAAACTTAAAGCAATCTTTCTTCCACATGTTTTTCCATAGATTAAAAATGCTATATTTCCAAATTATACTTATTCTATATCTATATATACTTATCTTTCCATTTTTATCTCTAAGTTAAATCAATATTACATCAACTATCACCTCTTTGAACTACTGTTTTATTATTTATAACTCCTAGCTTAATGATTTTATCTATTGGTCTTTTTCTTGGATCTTCTAATTTAGATTTTTTGCTTTTTATTATGCCATTTTCAAGGATTATGTTTATTCATTGATCGATTTGTTTATTTTTTATTGTTAGTACCGTTTCATTCTAGGTATTATAGATATGTACTTGACTTCAGATAATTTCAATTGTTGCTATACTTTGAGATATTTGCTTTGCTGGCTATTAATAATACTCTTATAGTCTTCTATAATATTAGTCCATTCTTCAAGTTTCATCGGATTAACTTGAGTACTTTGACCACTTTCAACTCTTTTGATCAACTCCTAAACCGATCCAACTTGAAAATATCCAAAAATATGATTTCTTTCTCGAGCCAATCCTTCAAGTTGCTTCTCAAGATACCTGATTTGCGTATAAAGTTTTTTATTATTGATCTAGAACAAAAAAGAATTTACTTATGATTAGGCAAGTTCCTTCATCAATTTGAATGTTTTAGATTTATAGTCAACTTTAGGTTAAGGCTATCTAAAATACTATTATGGAGTGCGATGGGTAGTTTAGAGGACGATTGATTGATGGTTAGTTTATTTGGATGGAGTTTGGAAAAGGTTATGCGCCATTATAAATACTTTATTAGTAAAAATTAATAGTTTATCTAAAAATCATTAAATAGAATATGAATAAAGAATAAGTATCAACTGTTCGATACAGCTTCTTGATTCTAAAAATTAAATGTATTAGCATTACAGAAAATAAGTGGCCATTCTTATTTACAATTCATCAATTCCTTCATAATCACTTCTTTATCATGGACAGATTATAGAAGTTAATCATGTTCCATTTTTTAAACTCTTTTTTAAAAATAACTCAGCTATACTTTATAAACATAGACCCATCCTTTTTTAAGCAAACAATCTATAAAAAAGCCAATAGATTATATTCCCATATATCCCATCATCAACTCATTGGTCCATTAGTAAATAATCGGCTAAAGATCGATGTGATGATTATTAACCTAAATATCATAATATATACTATTTTATTATACCATTTAGGAAAATACTACCGAATATATTATATTATTTTGCCTATGTGATATTGAAAGACAGATCTTGTGAGGTTGCCCATGTGATTCATAATTATATCAAGACTCCAGAATATGAATTGCTACTGGTAGGTTTGTTTTTATTCGGAATAGCCGACATGATAGAAGATACCTATGACGAACCATATCCAGATATCGTTTTAACGGGTTAGAAGAGATGATTTTCCATAGTATATTGTGTGTTTTAGATAGTTTTTACATATTTTAAATAAAAGCTATTCATCTATATTGCTTATTTTGTACATTTTTAGCCCAACCTTAAACCAAGGATTTATAGCTTTTTATGAATCCTGTTCTTAAGATCACTATCTACAAGAAAAATCTCAACGTTCTTTCTTGAATAACTGCTATAAGCCTTCACAAATTTATGATCCTTTTTCCAATCGTACAATTAACTGACCCATTTAACCACCATCTAGCATAATCCATTCTCAACTTTCTCGCATTTACATAAACTCAATGAAACATCTTGCTGTTTAAAGATAGTACACCAAATAGAAGTACTCTCTTCAACGACTAATTAATTGAAAGGTCTTTGCATTCGATACTTGGTGAGGATAGGCTGAGTTATATGGGGTAGTGAATGGTGATGACTTTATTTTCTGCCTGAGAGATCGTGGGCTGAAATTGATTTGGCTTCCGATGAGGCTAGGTTGTGAGGTGATTATGAAATAAACATTTGATAAAAAATAATTATCAGAAATCATTTATCTATCAGAGATATACTCTTTATTTTCAAGTATGCCACAGGAGATATTTCGCTTTTATCTACCTATATCAACTCCTTTTAAACTCTGATTCTTACAAAATGTACATATTCATCCTTTTTTTGTAATAAGGACAATCCAAAACCAAAGATTAGTACTATCCTCCCTATCCACAGACATTCATCTCGCATTATTTCTTTAATTTGTGGAAAAAAGGTTATAATTCATCTAGAGTTCGACCCAGATGGGTTTTATTTAGACCAAAACTGGCAACTTTGATAAGTATAGTCTTCATACCATAGTTTATCATTTATTTTAAAAGTTATTATTGATTTCTTTACCATAAGTAAGCAATCGAGGTCATTCCATGGCGATTGCAACTAAATAATAGAAAATTAACATGTTTTATACTCTTAATTTTTGGTAAGTTGAAAAGATAGCTCCTGATGAAATAGCATTTATCTATGGATGATGATTCTTTATCATGATAATTGTACCAAAACATCTTTAACAAGCAATTATAAGTCTTCCACCTCATCTCCTTCTTCTTTTGCATATTAAAGACTTTTTATTTTTGGCTTACCAGTGATAGGTCGTCGATATATAGGTATACTCAAGGCCTAAGAAATGCTTAAAGTGGCATTGGTGCCTACAGTTTGATACATGTAGCTATCAAGTTAAGTTCCTTCTTATCCTGATTCTAAATATTGATTGATTGACCTGGATTGAACAGATTTCCTAGGGCAACAACTTGGTGACCTTCGTCAATGCATTTACATAAATTGTAGATGGAGTCTTTACCTCCTGATATGAGCGCGAGCACTTTCATGTTAATAATAAAGTTGAAACAATAAAGCGTTTTTTGGATTATCAATAATATTAAAGACTTTTGTCTTTTAGCTTAGAGATCAGATTAAGTCCTTTGATCTTCATGACAGTTGAAATGAATATTTGATTAAATATTTTCTGTGGTTTTAAATATTGTTAAACAAATAAAGCTTGTTTAGTTCATATTAATAAAAGAATTGAGTGATGATGTAACTGATGATGATAAAATAAAGTTATCATTCCGGATTTGAAGTCATTTCCAACGATTTAAAAAAAGATGTGTTGTTGAATTGTTCTTCAAAGCTGGTCATTCTGCATAGCAGAAGGGTCTTAGCTTTTCTTTATTCTTCTCCTTCAATGAGTAAGTTAGTCCTCCATTCTCCCTCAATAAGGTCGCTTTAGAAATCGGTTTCGGGATTGTGTTCTGGTGAATGGAAGTCAGTTTCTGCATTGTATTCTTTTGATGAGGCTCTCTTTACGAGGTCAAGGAAGCTGATGTTGTCAAGTTGGTTCATTGCTGTTTAATAATTATATTTTTTTGAATGAATTGTTGGAATTTATCACCTGTCTTCTGCTTATTACCAATGGAATTTAATAGAAAAACAAACGAAGAAATATATAACGAATAACAACATCAACAAAAAACATTAATATACACCTAGTTTTACTTAAAAAAGACTAGTATAGAAGCTAATATCAACAAAAAGGTTTTTTATTCATTTTTCGTACTTACAGTTTCAATTTATTATTTAAAAGTAAAGATTTAAACATGCTATAAACTCCAAAAAGTAAATTGTCTAATAAAAATAATATGGGGCTTTTAATCATAAAAAAATAGAAAATATTTATTGATTCGATATTTCGAATGCTATTTATCAATTATATATTCGATTTATAGAAATTAAATGAAAGTAATTCTCATTCTACTCATCTTGCTTGCTGTCATCATCACTTAGGTTGAATCTCACAAAAAACATCACTCACATTAGGCAGGCCTAAAAAAGAAGCATTCTAAAGGCAAAGGACATCAAGGAAAAGAATAAGAATATGGATTAACATAAAAAAGTTAAAGCAAACAATCTAAATCAATAGAAGGTTCTTAAAACTAGATCACTTCAGAAAATAATGCTTAAATATAATAGGTTACTTCTGTTGCTCCTTAATAAAGTCAAGAACCTCAATTAAGTGAAGAATCTCAACAAATTCAAGAACCTCAACAAATTCAAGAACCTCAATAAAGTGAAGAATCTCAACAAATTCAAGAACCTCAACAAATTATAGAACCTCAATAAAGTGAATAATCTTTAGAGAGTCAAAAATCTCAATTGAGTGAAGAACCTCAACAAATTAAAGAACCTCAAAAGAATGAAGAATCTAAATAGAGTGAAGAATCTCAACAAAGTCAAGAAACTCAACAAAGTCAAAAACTTAAATAGAGTCAAGAACCTCAATCGAGCAAAGAATCTCAAAAAAATCAAGAAACTCAATAAAGTCAAGAAACTCAACAAAGTCAAAAACTTAAATAGAGTCAAGAACCTCAATCGAGCAAAGAATCTCAAAAAAATCAAGAAACTCAACAAAGTCAAGAAACTCAACAGATTCAAGAGCCTCAAAAGAATCCTCAAAAGAATGAATAACCTCAATCGAGCGAAGAAACTCAACAAAGTCAAGAAACTCAAAAGAATGAATAACCTCAATCAAGCGAAGAATCTCAAAAAAATCAACAGCCTAAATAGAGCAAAGGACCTTAATAAAGTAGTATCTCTCAAGAAACTACTGTTCTTCAAAAGAGCAACGTCGCTTCAAAAAAATCAAAAGGTCGCAAATCACTATGTACTTTAAGGAATGATCTAAGTCCAACAGCTTGCACCAAAAGAAACTTTTCATGTGTTGCTGTTGTAGGAAATCCAGCTTGTGGCTTTACTTCTTCAGGTGAAAAGAAAGAGTTCAACAATGATTGTGTCCCTTGCTTAGATCCATAGGTGAAATTCTTCTATAAGGTAGCATGCTCTGAGGCTCCTTCTGTCTGTAAATAAAGCTAAGAATGTGTAAATGGCAACTGTTTGAAAATGTTCCAAGAGAAAGAATTTGATGATTGCAAGAGATGCACCTCCAATAGAGATTGTAGACCTATTTTAGAACTATGTGTTGCTGGGAAATGTGTTAGAATTGGATCTGTTATGAAAAGTCTCAATAAATATAATGTTAAAGCTCCTCCTATGGGAATTATGATTAAAAAATGATTAATATCACTATTATGATCTTAACTGTTGTTAATTTATTAAATTATCTATCATAATTAACTTTTTAATTTAGTAAGATGAGCTTAATCTGATATAATTATTCGAATAATAAATACTAACGGAATGGTGAAGATAATATAAAGCTACACTCTTCATGAACAAATAGGAGAAGGCGAGTACGGTAAAGTCTATCGAGGTATTGACAGTAGAAACAACAAAGAAGTGGCTGTCAAAGTCGTAAATATAAAAAGATTCAAATAAAATGCTAAACTTGAAGAATGCACACTTAACTAAATCTAAGTACTGACTAAAATAGACTCACCATATATAGTTAGATTCATAGAAATTCTAAAAACTATTAATAATTTTTATTTCTTTTATGAATTTTGTAATGGAGGGACTCTTGAGCAATAAATCAAAAAGAATGGATATTTTTCATAAAGTAAATAAACTAATATTTATAACAACTATTCGATGCATTCAAAATTATGAATAGTAATAATGTTATGCATCGAGATCTTAAACCATCTAATATATTGCTTCATAATGGTAAAATAAAATAGGTGATTTTGGATTTTGTAAAAGTTTATAAAGTCAAAGAGATCTTGCTCAAACCATGCTAGGATCACCCATCTATATGGCTCCTTAAGTCCTCAAAGGATAAATCTATACCATCAAAGCTGATATCTGGAGTCTAGGAGTCGTTATCTATGAAATGGCTTTTGGATTTTGTCCTTATCAATAAAATTCAATAGCTAAATTGATCAATATTTTATAAAATCAAGAACTTACAATGAATAAAGAAATCAATCCTATTTCATTTAGCTTAGAAAGTTTATTAAGAAAATGTTTAGTAAAGGATCATTTTAAAAGAATTTCATGGGATTAGCTTTGTAGATATCCTACTAGACCAGCTAAAATAGAAAGGGGAGGTAGTTTTCAACCTAATCATCAAAGAGCTTTGTCTTAATACAATAGAATTCCTAAAAGATAAAGTGATGTTGTTCCTTCTTCAGATAAAGATAAAAAACCTTTTGATTAGGCTCTTATTTTCAAGAAAAAAAACTAAATCTAATGATGAACTTCAAACATAATAACTCCATAAATATCTACTTGAACTTCTAAAAATAACTGATAAATTTATCAATCAAAACACCTGTCCAGAACTAACTTCCTATATCTTCTTGAAATGCTACAAAATGATATAAAGATAGCATAAAAAGTTAGGAGGTAAATATCTAAGTGAAAGAAATGATCTAGCTGAAACAGTTATTCAAATTTAGTCTATTCTCAATGAAGAAAAACACTATAATAATGATACAATCATCATTATTGCTAAGGAAAAACTATAGTCAAAATATATAGATTCTTTTATGAAGTTATTAAAACTAACTGATTAGAATGAGAAGATAATATTATCATAATTTTGGATAAAAAACTTCTAAAAATGTTTCAAAGAGGCTAATCTGATTCAACAACCTCTTTTCCTGATTTTTAATATCTTACCTTATCATTTTAATATCTTTGATTATCATTTTTAATATTTTTTCTTATCATTTTATTATCTTACCTTATCATTTTTAATAAATATTCTATAAAAAATAGTTAGCAATCTAATCGATTATATACTATAACGAAAAAATATGATAAAAAAACGAATAAGCTGATACAATGGATGTGAAATGTTCTTTGAGCGAGCATGATTTATAGTCATTTGTGGTGAGATGTGATAATAGTTGTTCTTAGTAGAGTGATATTGATGAAGATAAGTGTTATGTTATGGAAATTGAGCAACTAAACGTTAAAATGGATTTCTTAGAAAAAAATTAGAATAAATCAATAAAAAACAAAGAGTCCATCTACCTGTTACGCCTAAAACAAATAGTAAATCTAAAATATATGGATCATTTACTTAACATAAAATATAAGAAAGTTCTAAAAATTATATAGTTGGTTTTCTTGATTAGGTAGTCAAACTTATCTAAAATTTTGGGACTCTTTTTTAAATTAAACTATCTGGACATCTCAATCAATAATTATAAATATAAAATAAACAGCTAAATGATCTAACTTGCTAAAATTCATAATAATTAGATAAAAAATTGAATAAACTTCGATTTTTACCTTAAGATAAGAAATATAAACAGCTACTTGAAATATTTACTGAACATTATATAGAAACAACAGAAAAAAGAATAAAACTAAAATAGAAAAATATAGGCATTAACTACATAGACAATTGATTTGGGTAAGAAGATCGCTTAAAGTATAAAGAAAAGGGAAAGTGCAAAAAAGACTTCAAGAGTCAGTCATATTTTAATTCATATCAAAGTTCTTCATAAAATTTATTGCTAAGAGAATAATCAATAAATACTCTTAAAAAATCAACATGTACATAATAGCAATTTGATCTCGGTAGTTGTCAAGACAGAATAGGTAAGAAAAAGGTCTTCTTTTATTGATATCATTGCATTTACTTATCATGACTATATTGATTATTATATTTAGATATTTGATTAAGATAGAAATGAATCAACGTGCAGAGAACGAGAGATGGAATGAAATTCCACCGCATGGAAATAATGATGGAATGCCTGTTACATAGAATATGAAGTTTATAATTATGGCTTTATTTGTTGTAACATTAATTTTCTTTTTCATGCAGTATAAAAAAGTCTATGGAAAATCTGATAATGATCCTAATGATTTTTGATAATTTCATTTAAAAGAGTCTTCTGAATATTATCTATGTTAAAAAAAATGCTTTTTTCTTTAATAATTAATTCAATAAATCGTTAAATATTCAAAAATGAGGAATCAGCCTTTTATTTAAAGAAACCAAAATTCACAACATCTGTTTCAAAATGTTTTAGCTCCTCAAGTAGGACAAAGAAGTACAAGTGGATATCGATAAATCAGTCAGGATAAAAACTATAGAAGATATAGTCAGCAGTTCAAGAAAGACCAAGTCATACTCCACCTCAAATAGTCTATCCTATATCTACTTATCAAGGAAATAATGAATATCAACTTAATTCTAAAGTTAGTTAGTTTCAGGCGACGGGAGATCTGAAAAGAATAGAGGAATTGATGATGAGAATGTAAAAATTGTAAAGTAGAAATGATAATTTTAGTTGAAAATGGATAATATAGAAAGTACCTTTA
>CAXIUT010000244.1:0-17265 GCA_964035545.1 Bugula neritina | reverse complement strand
CCCAACCCAACCCCAACCCCAACCCCCCCAACCCCAACCCCAACCCCAACCCCAACCCCAACCCCAACCCCAACCCCAACCCCAACCCCAACCCCGATATATTTATTTAAGATATGATTGGTATTATCAACTATCATAATGAATGATTTCTTTATAAAGGATGATTATTTTATTTTATTTATTTTCAGGAATAGTAGTTATAATTTTTAATATTAATGTCAGGTTCAGGATTCAATACTAGCTTTGGCACTGGACAATTCACTAATCTACCTCATGGTTCTAATATTTCATCCGAAAGAAGCAGAGCTCAACCTTCAGATTATAAAAAAATATTCTGTGCTTATCACTCTACTGAATTTCTCACCAACTTTTGCACTGATAGTATCTCTATTTCCACTTAGAGTAGTGTTTGATGCCTCTCTGTCCAACATGTGTCGTCGAGCATACCGAGTAGCATTACTAGCGAGGTCAAAAGCCATCGTATGTAAACCTTCATGATGCTCTCCAGTAAGCCAGACAGTACTGTTATTCTTCCATTATCAGGATGGAAGAGTTCGATAAGAGAAATGTACAATGATAGTTATGAAGAGTTAACTGAGTGGATATATAGCTGGGTTGCAGGAGTATGTGAGAAGACAGTTAGGATAGTGCAAGTAAAAATTGTTCAGAGTATTGAAGATAAATTTTAAAAATGTGAAATGAAGTTGATGGAGGAGATAAGAACAAAGTATAATGACTAGGAGTGTATAATCGCAAAGAATGTGAGATGTGAGATAGTTTATTACAGCATAAATATAAACTTTATACTAGAAAATAGGACATCTTAAAGGCGAACAATGTCTAGCAGCTCTTATCAGATACTATTAAAACGATAGCCAGTCACTAGATAAAGAAATCAGTGATATTTCAGAATATGTGGAAAGAAATAGAAAGGCAGGAGGTCTTTATATTTCTCTCAACTTGTAAGAAGCTGATAAATAACTAGATAGTATTTGTGATAATGCCATTATGGTGTAGTATGTAGTTTCATAGGAAAGCAAGTCTTTTTCATCTAATAAACCACCAGAGTAAAAATAAATTGAAATAGGACGTTTAGTGGTGCCAAGAGAATGAACAATAGTTTAGTTCGAAGGCTGGGAGGTAGTGGAACGAAGGGTAGCGGAGTTAAGGGAAATAGTCTCAACTGGGGTATTCTAGAAGTCATCATTCACCTTTGAAAAGTGAGTATTGATTGTTTTAAGTTGTGAATATGAAGTCATATAGATATTATAGTTTTATCACTAATAAAGTTGCTTTTAGAATATAATTTGTAAGTTCATTGATATAATTGTGATAATTTTATTTGTTTATGTCATCAAAAAAATAACCTTCAGAGCGTGGAGCAGCCAAAAAAGGCTCAAATCGTAATCTTAAAGCTGCTAATGAGGCATAGTCTTAGTAGGTGCGTTTGGCTCGATAAAAATAGATGGTAGCTGCTCTTGACAGAGAAAATATTCATCGATATTTGATCGCGTTGGAACCCAATACACCATCTGATCTAGTTGCTGGTCGTGTAATTGGAGAGACCTTTACGTAGCTTGAAAGAGAACTTAAATATGGGCTAGTTAATGTCGCGAATGTAATTTTTAATTGAGATAGGAGCCACTTCCTCTTCCAGAACCGACAAAAGCAGTGCCAAAAATGACATATGATGAGATAAAGAACAAGAAATCAAACATAAAAGAGAAGAAATCAACAAAAAAAAAGAATATTTGAATGGACAAATTCGAGGATAGGATAAAGGAAAAGGTTTAGTAGTGGAAATGAAAGAGATTTTTACAAAGGAATAACATTAACAAAAAGTTAAAGACATAATTTGCGACTGGAACGAGATGAGGAAGAGACAAGAGGAGACAAATCTCTAATAGTTAAAAAAGAAAAAAGAGCAAGAAGAAAGATAAGAAGAAATGAAGCAGTTGTCAATAGAAAAACAAAGAGAATTGAAAAGGAAATAGATTGAATAAAGCATGAAAAAGAGAAAACAATAACGAGAAAAGATGATTCAAATATAAAAAGATTTACAAAAGAAGTTCTAATCAGTAAAAACAGGGGAATGGCTTTATCAAAAGATGTAGCAAAGGTATCAGTCTGAGATAATGCTACCATCTTTATAGTAGAAGAAGATAAAGTTGAAGAAATTAAGGTAGTTTCATCAAAGGTATGATATCTAATCAGTTCGCGAGCATTAAAAGAAGTGTAGATAGAGAGCTGAATAGATGTAAAGGATAAGGAAAGAGAAAAATCAGATTAGTTCGTAAAATAAATAGTAACCTTAACAACAGAATATGTATCAGGCACCTGGAAGATCTTAAAGAATGAATAGACTTCTTGAAGAAGAAGCGATTTTGTTGAAAAGGCAGTTAGAAGGTAGAAAAAATAAAAATGAAGAAATGCAGAGAAGGCTAGAACTGTTCGAAAAGGAAGTCATGTCAAAGCATAAGCCAAGAATAGACGACTAAAAGAAACAAGAAATACTTCAAAGGTATGCTAATGAGGAAAGAAAAAATCAACGCTTGAGCATTGACTCTAAAAGCTGGGATAAAATTATATGGAAATAGCTAAGAGAATGAGAAGGTCTGAAAGTCATCAAAAGAAGCAATAACAGAGAAAGAGGCAGAAGAAAAATAAGGAAGAGCTGGAACTAGTCAACCTACACTACAACTATCAAGAGCCCATAATAGAAGCTAAGACTTTACGAAGGAGTCAGAAGAAAAAGAATAGAAGATATTTTAAACTCATAGTAGAATTCTTCAAGGTAAAAGTTTCATCTTTTGAACCTCTAGACAAAAAAGCTGGGATAAAAATTGAAGCAAAAAGAAGAGTTAGCAAGGATGGGTAAAAATGAAGAGGCCCAACAGTAGGCAGCTGAGTTGTTGCTAACTTCTATCAAAGCAAAGATGGGAATTATGAGTGTTTTGAAGGGACCATAAAAGAAACCGCAGTCAGCAGAGAGTGATTGATGCTTTAGTTATAATTTTATTGATATTTAATGATAAGTTATTCAATATATTGAACCTTTATATTGATCAGTATGAATCCTTATTTTATTCAATGAATATTTATTGATTAGAAGGTTATTATTGAACATATTTAAGCAAACAAAAAACCATAAGATTCTTATAAAAATGGATAAAAAATGTACTTTCATCAAGTATTTAGCTTCTTATAGAAATGTCCTCTTATTTTAAGAAGGAGCAGAAACTTTATCCACAATAAATATTATTTTATGTTTGTATCTCAACTGGCAAGATCAAAAATTCTAATGAGACAACACACCAGATTAGTTTCTCCAGCATTTAATAATACATATGTGAGGATTGATTATTCATACGCTTTAAAATAAGCCTTCTAAGTTCATCATCTCAAATTTAATGGAGTGAAATGCTGGTCAAAAGATTGCGGAGAAGTTTATGTTTAAGGATAAATGTTGACAGATAGAATACTCCTTCTAAAATATCCAAATAAAATTGTGATTGTCAATCTGGAAACTTATGAAGAAATTTAAATTCTTCCTCCTCCTTTTTCAGTTGAATAATTCAAAAAATCAAAAACTGCTTTCTTTAATGAGACTCAACTGACTTGCTTTTACACATTTAGTTAAAAATAGAAAATAGTAAAGATAGCTTATTATCGTCTTAGAGATTTTACTTAAATGGAAAACCTTTTATTTATTGGCAATCATAGAAAGATTAATAGATACTAGGTAGTTAGCCAGAATATAGCAATAAAAAATTATTCAAGCTGAATAACTATTCAAAGATTGGATGGTTCTAAGCAAATAAAATGTATAATAGTCCACCTGGTCAAATAAAGATGACTTTTATTAATCTAGACAATGAATCAAAGATAAAACTTAGTCAGATCGCTACTAGAAACTCGATAAATAAAGTAGATAATGACAAATAATAAAGATAGTTAAGAATATAGAAGGCATAATAATATTTTCCCAACTGTTACTTTATAAAATATAGAAAATAGAAGAACTTTATTTTTCAACACAAAAACCTCTATGTTAATTTATTGTGTGACCGCTAAGATAAAAATAATATAAATATTTAATTAAAAGATGAAGAATGGTAATTAGAAAATATCTTCGTAAGGCAGTTACTAAAATACGTTGAGTATTAAAAACCTAATACACCTGACATTCATAACTGGGTACCATAAATAAATATTTTTCGATAATAGGCTAGAAGAATAGGTCCACCTTGCCAGTGTAAAGTATCGAATTGGAATCCTAATTTGATTCTTTTCTTTATCAGAACCTAAAACTAAAAAATAGTTGAGCACAATGACTACCAATTTCATGGCTTTATTTCATTGGCACAGTTTTCACATCTCAAGGATATGTATCTACAAATGTTGCTATAAATTAATTAGAATTTTGATGATGACTTGCTAAAAGATACCATCTAGTTACTATAGATTTAATGATCAACTGTATGTTATTAATTTACTTCTTCATATATCATTAAGAATGTTATTTCTGGTCTAAATCATGATAATATTTCAATCTAAAATAGAATATACTTTCTTGATCAAGAAAACTTTGAATAACTATCATATTTATTCTAAATTTATCTAAATGAAATCATTCTTGTAATAGATATTCTTCCTTTGGCTCATAGTGTTCTACAATGACGGTATCTCCTACTCTAATCTTCTTTCTATTCGCATAACTTAATACAATGCATCCAGCAGAACATCCAGCAGTTGGAGGGTTTGTATCATCTCCAGGAGTACAACAGGCACATCCATGAATAAAAAAGGCATCTCGACCACACATCTCGCTTTTCCTCTGAGGCTATAAGTAAAATGCACATGGCCTTTGAACTGGAGGTGAGTGCATAGTGTTGACACAGTATGAAACTTTGTATGTCGATGCGGGAAGAGGACCTGTATTCTGGACACACTGTTTATCAGGATTGTTATAACCTGAACCTTGGCCTGAGTATCCATGAACATTGATAGCATACTATCCTGATCCTCCTTTGAAACGACCTGTATTTTGGTAGTAGTGATAGGTCATAGGAGATCGAGACTTTAGAGAAGCGCAACAGCTCTGAGTACATGAATCGTTTGATAGAGTTGTTTGGGATCTATCAAAGATTTTGTTGAAGAAAGAGACAAGTTTGTTAGATATATGTTATTCAGGTAATGATGAATCTTCTTGAGATAGGGGTATAGCTATGGTTTGCAAGAGAATAAGACTGAATACTATGCAAATAATGGTCTTCATAGATATTTACTGTTATAGTAAGTGTATTTAATTGGATGGTTAAAATAGTGTTACAATTATTGACGTTACAAATCATTAATCGTTGATTTCTTGTTAGAGTTCTTGCACTGTTACTTCATTTATCCTTTTCTTATCTTCTTCAATTAATATTTTGATTTCTTCTTCCAAAGCTAGTCTTACCTGATGACTCTCACATCGAGTTTGAGGATAGTTCAAAGGAGAAAGATCACTCAGCACAATAAACCCTGATATCTAGGGAGATTTCTTTAAAACAGCTACTCTTCGATTGTTGGCATATATCTTAATGGATGAAAGAATGTTATCAGTTTTTGAGTTGATGAGTAAGTGAACTTTAGAGAAGAAGGGAGATGTAGATTACTGTTCACGTTGTGTACCATGTTATTTAAAGAATTACTAGATAGATATTGATGTACCTCATAGGGAATTATTGGAACTTATTAGTTGGCGATGTTTAGAGAGACAGAACGTTCATCTAGAAAGTAGTCTTTAATAAATGAATTAAATGAACGCTATTAATTTTAGATTCGAGATAGAATTGTACTATTTTCTTGTTTTAATTACAAATCACCATTTCTCAAACGACAGAGTTCTCCAATATAGATGTTCAAGTTCAAAGGTTCGATATTAGTAAAGGAAATTGCATTTTATTCTAAAAATTGGAGTAAAAATTTATTTTATTGCTGTTTCAGATCTTATTAAAGAGACTAGAAGTGAAGATTGTATGAACGAAGATAGTTAGCTGAGAGCAAGTAACATTGAAGGATGTTATCTTCAAAGAGTTGAGTGATAAGAATTTATTTTCCAAGTCTGAAAAGACCATTTTTAAAGTCAAAAGCTGGCATTTAAGCTTTCAATTGATAGTCATAAACAAGCATTTCTAAATGGTCTTTTGTCAGATTTGTACCTTATACATTCAAGACAAGATAACTTTTTTAAACTAAAAGAGCTAGCTAGGAGCTGATATTAGTACAATTGACAACCAAATTTAAAGAGATATTTTTGTGGTGATGAGGAGTTAATCTTGAAAGAGAGTCAATTACCAAAGCTAAGGCTTCAAAAGGAGATGAAATAAATTTGGAAGCATAAAGAATATTATGAATAGATGATATAAAATGGCTGTTATTATGCTTTATTTTTGGTACCATAGGCAGTACTTCTTTTTCAAAAGGCATAAATTCTAGCATGCAAGTGCTACAGTAGTTTTTTTGTTTTTTTATAGGAACTAAAAAAGAATTTCTGTTTTATTGTTCTTATCTTAAAGATTGGCGAGTTTAAGAAAGAGTTAAAGTGATAAGCTAGTTAGTAGAATTAAAAGTTTCAAGATGAGTTAAGCCACCAAAAACATATAAAGTGCCTTTAAAGAGATTAGCTGTAAAATTTGAACGAGGTTTAAAAACAGATTTATTTTACACTTGTAGCTAGAACCAAGTAAAAGTTCTAATATCAAGTATCCAGATATCATTGAACAAGATAGTAGTACCTTTTGATGAAAAACCCTAGCCACCTAGTATTAAAAGAAGCTTTTTCTTTGTATTCAACACAAGCATGACCAGTTCGAGGTTTAGGCTTCTTCCCTAAAGTTTAAAGCTTCTCAATGTGAAGAGAAGGTATATTCTAGTTATCTATCTCTCCTTGGAAATTTAATTTGTGCAAATCGTTAGAATAATGACCATCTTTGTCGTCTCCCCATTATCCTCCGAAAGAGTAGATACTTTAACCGATTGGAGTCATAGTAATACCTGTTTGAGCCTAAAATTTGCCTTGGATGTCAGAAATAGGGAGCCAAGTTACAGTTTAGAGGTCTAGAAGCCAAAATTAATCAAGACTTGTTTAGTCCAAACTTATTCCGCCATAAATCAAAATATATTGATCTTGAATAAGAGCAGCTACATGACTTTATCTCGGAGAAATTTCATTTTTTTTGCTATAGTTTTATCCAGTTTGGAGGATTAGAGTTCATATTAAGTTGAAGTAGCTAGCTTGTGACCTAAATAAAGGTTTATTTGAAAAAGAAATCTACCCAAAGGGTAGAAGAAAAATAGTACTTTTTTGTTGATACAACCTCCAAAAATGATGAGAGAATCATGATAGAGAGTGCATGAGTGACTTTACCTTCTTTCAGGAGCAGAGATGAAACTAATTAATCTGTTTTCTAAAGAGTCACAGTCAAGGCAGTGAAGACCTTAGTTGCCCTCAAACATTCCTCCAAAGAGGAGAAGTTTGCCTTCGTGACTAACACAAGTATGTCCCCAGCGCTTTTCTGGATGTCCAGCCTTGCGAGGCCTCGATATCCAGCTAGCTTTCTTGAACTAGAAACCTTCTATTGTACTATACATACCTTTTTTGAATATTTTTATTAACCTACACACATTTTATCTGCATATCTCCTCCATTCCTAACAAAATAAACAACTTTTTCTCCTCTAAAGAGACTCTATATTTCGTCTTTATCTTTTTTATTTTTTCCTTTTCTTATTGAACAGAGTTATCCTTTTTAAGAAAAATTGAGTTTACTATGAAGGACTAATTACCTTTTTTGATTTTCAGGTAGTTTTACAACATTTATTTTTGTTTTTATACAAGGGTGAAGGCGAAGTACCTGGGAAAAATAGCTCTTTATAAAAATAAGGAAATCCTAAAAAATCAAGCTAAAACAACTCTTTTGAAAGTGTCATTAGTAGTCATGTAGTTACTGATGCTTAAGAATCAATTAGATACTAAAAAATGATAAATTTGTCTTCAAAGGTAAAGTTCTTTGAGGTTTAAATTCTAAACTACAAACTTGATTAAAGTCATTTAATTTGACCTTTTAATCCTTCAAAATGTAAAAAAGTGATAAATATGAGATTGAGATTGATCAAAGTCTCATTTGCTTTTCTTTTCTTTGAAGATTCTGTCCAAAAAATCATCACCAATTGTATTTTCTTGAAGTTGTTGTGACTGTTCTACTGGTTCTTGGGGAATAGCTGGCAATACAGGTGATTTTCGTCTTTCAATGTCCTTTTTTTGTTCTTTAATTGGCTCAAATAATGAATCGAAACTATCATTCGCTACAGGTTTTGAATAATTACGTGGTTTTTAGACTGGTATATGAGCAATCTTTTGTTTTCTTGTTGGTTATTCTAAAAGTTTAGCTATTAAATAGTCAGATTATTGTGATTCGGCTCTTGACTATTTTGGTGGTACCTTATTGGGTTCTTTTCTGTTTGATGGGGGCAAAGATTCTTAATATTTGGGAAGTTGATTGACTTGTAAGTTTTCTGAATTAAATTATTCAACTTTAATGATGACTTTATCTTTATTTTTATCTTTATTGTTTTTTTGATAGAGTTGATATTGCTCTTTGATTTAAGTTTTTTAAGGCGGTTGACTATTTTGACTGACTATTTTGCCAATTTGAAATTATAGATCTTGTAGAACACATCCGAGAGTATTATAGATTTGTGTAAAATGAGTCATTAGAAAGGTGATATTCGGGTTGTTATTTGTCGCAGTGTTTTTATAAAGCTCCAGGTAGGTATTTCGATACATTATTATTATAGCCCAACCCCAACCCCAACCCCAACCCCAACCCCAACCCCAACCCCAACCCCAACCCCAACCCCAACCCCTGAAGATTATGATTTAGTAATTAAAAATATCATTTTTATGTTGATAATTATGATAGTTAATTAGTTCTATTTTTTAATATCGAAGAATAAATCACTTTGATCACTTCAATTATGACCACTATTGCAATTGGAAATGATAGGAGATGATCAGATGAGTCGTGTGCTTTCTTTGGATGGGTTTTTAGATGCTTATCAGATGAACTGAAATTGAGGTCAACATCATTTATTGTTAGTTTTTAAGATGAGGACTATAAATTAAGAAGAAAAACAGATATTTACCTTCGATATTGAAGAAAAACTTCAAGTTGGGAGAGTTTTATATGATATTTGTAACTTTTTTATTCTACTTAGTCGATAGTTTATGTCAATTTTTTTAGCACTTTTAGTTGAATCTTGAGAATAAACTATCTAAATGTTCTTTATTTTATGAGAACTATCTTTATGTGAAATGATAGGCTACTAGCTGGATTGAAAAGGAAGTAGTTTTTAAGATCTTCTTCTTTATAACTGATAATTCTGAACTGTTATTCAATGAAAGAGGATATTAAAAAACAAAAAAGTAACTTTAAGTTGAATATAACTTAAATAAGCAAAAATAAATGAAAATTTAATGAAGATTATTTGCAAATGATGAGAAACTAATCTGCAATATTTTTTATTGTATTTTATTGATTTCTTCTGTCAATGTTCTTTTTCTGTTTTGACTATTGAATGATGCTATAATCGACTTAAAATAGAGCTGATATGATTTAAAAGATGTTAATATAGATGTTCAATATCTTCAGTATATATAGGTTCAACTCTTAATCTTTCGTATAATTCATAAATGTGGAGAATTAACGACAGGTTTTAGCACTTCCAGGCTGTTACCAGCTCGGACTGTAATGGACCTCTCAGTTATCCCATCGAAATTGTCATCATCGTAGTCTGCTGTTTGATCGGCATCATCTGGGCTATCATCAATTATCAAGCTGTTGAAAAAATTGACGTCCAATCTGGACAGGGATATTAAGGATATTCTTCTATTAATGCCCTGAGTCATGGAAAGCGTCAATAGTTGATCAGTCTTGGTGATAAAATTTCTAGTGGAGCCAAATCCTTCCTTATTATGGAGTATGGCATCTGTCTAATCTTCGTTCTTTTGATGTTTTTCATCATTGCCTTCTTGACTTAATTCAAATTTTGGACAGCTGTTGCTTTTCTGATTGGAGCTTTGGTTTCAATGCTTTGTGGAGCTATCGGCATGGTGGTGGCAACAAGGACCAACTACAGAGTAACTTATTGTGCTAAAGATGGACTAGCTGAAGCCTTTAGGTTGGCTTTCAGAGCTGGTTGCACCATGGGTTTCGCATTGGTCTCAATTGGCCTATTGATTTTAACAGTACTAATTGTGGTATACAAAAGAATGATGGATAAATTTGATTCAAGTAGTGATTCTAACCATTATCATCAGCTATTCTAATCGGTTGCTGGTTATGGATTGGGAGGTTCATTTGTGGCTTTGTTCGGTCGAGTAGGAGGAGGAATTTATACTAAAGCTGCTGATGTTGGAGCTGATATGGTCGGTAAAATTGAGATGGGTCTTCCTGAAGATAGTCCTAGAAATCCTGCTACTATTGCTGATAACGTAGGAGACAATGTAGGAGATGTAGCAGGTATGAGTGCTGATTTATTCGGTTCTTTTGCCTAATCTACTTGTGCTGCTCTCGTCATTTCAGGTAACTCATTGGTTGGTAGTGGTGGATGCGATTTCTATCTTAGTAATTTCTTCTACCCGCTCATGTTAATAGCATTTGGTATTGTGATCTGTCTCTTGGTCAGTATCATTGCTATTAGTTGTATGACCGTTGATGAGTAAGGTAAAATCGAAACAACACTTAAAATACAACTGATTCTATCAGTTATCATCATGGCAGGACTCATCTATGTAGCAGCTATTCTGACTTACCCATCTAATTTCGAACTGAGATTCTCACAAAAAACAATTTCAGGTAGGACTCCTCTTCATCCGTTCTTATGCTCGCTAATTGGAATGGCATCAGGACTCATCATCGCTATCTTCACCTAGTACATGACTTCACATTCCTATGGACCTGTTCAAGAGCTATCATATTCTTGTCTTTCAGGAGCTGGTGCTAATGTTACTTTGGGTCTTGCTTTGGGCTATCTATCTACTGTAATCCCTGCTATTTTGATTGCTCTTACAGCCTATTTCTCTAATAAATGGCTTGGATTTTATGGAGTAGCACTGGCAGCTTTGGGAATGTTGGCTAATTTACCTCTAACATTAGCTATTGATGGCTATGGTCCTATTTCTGATAATGCTGGAGGTATTGCTGAGATGATTGAGATAGGAGATGATGTAAGAGAAAGAACTGATGCTTTGGATGCTGCTGGTAATACTACAGCTGCTATTGGTAAAGGATTTGCTATTGGTTCAGCTGCTTTGGTTTCTTTGGCTTTATATGGTGGATTCCTTCATAATGCTGGCTTAGAATTCAGTACACTGATCTCACTTACTCAACCTTAGATCTTTACAGGACTTTTACTTGGAGCTATGTTGCCTTATCTGTTTTCAGCTTTTACTATCAAATCTGTTGGTTTGGCTGCTCAAGGAATGGTCGATGAAGTTAGAGATCAAGTTTAAAGAAACCCAGGTATATTATCCGGATAAGTCGAACCTGACTATGATTCTTGTATTAAAATATCAACTAGAGCTTCACTAATAGAAATGATTATTCCTGGTCTTTTGGTACTTTATTATTTATTTAGGTTATTTTGAGTCCTTTGCTTTTAGGATTTATTTTTGGTCCTTTGATGGTTGCTGGATTTATACCTGGAGCTATTGTTTCGGGAGTGATGCTTGCTACTTCAGCAGCAAATACTGGAGGTGCTTGGGATAATGCAAAGAAGTATATCAAACAGTACGGAATAAAGGATAAGAAGGGCAAGATGCATGTAAAGGGTTCTGATGCTTATAAGGCAGCAGTTGTAGGAGATACAGTAGGAGATCCATTGAAAGATACTTCAGGTCCTTCTTTGAACATTCTTATGAAATTGATGGCCATTATCAGTTTGGTTTTCGGCAGTAAGTTTGCATAGATCCATCCTGTCTCATCTTGATTTAACATCAATCCGATATTATTCTACAACTATCAATATATCATCCAATTGTCTTATCGATTATGTCATCGTATTAAGGTATAAAATATCTATTCGAAAGTAAACTTAATAGATATCCTTTTTGTATGGAGACTAATTAATTACTAAAATAGCTAAAATTGATATTGAAGTTCTTATATAATATACTTTACTGATAAGAGCAATACTCTAAGGAATCATTTCTTTTTGAAAATATTTTTAACAAATTCTCCAACTTTTCTTACCCCTTAAACCATATTTATTGTATTAGAAACAGCTCGATTATATTTCTAATTTATTGTCTTTTTTATTTATTCTTGCCTCTTTTATCTCTCTTCTTTTTATCTTCTTTGTGATGACCTTTCTTGCATTTACTCTTGTCTTTTTACCGAATCGAGTGTTACTTTTTATTTTTGAGTATGTTGATAAGGTTTAGTTTTTTGTTTTTTTCTGAAAGTCTACTGAGCATATCGTTCATAGTTGTTGTAACTTTGTCCTAAATCATCATAATTTGCTCTTTGTTGTCTTCTCATCATCTATTCTTGTTGTCTTCTCATCATCTATTCTTGTTGTCTTCTCGTCATCTATTCTTGTTGTCTTCTTATGTTTTCACGGATGTCTTATTGAGTATACTATCGTTAGTTCTGTCGACTGTTATAGTTATATTTAGAATATGAGCCTGAAAAAGGTTCATTTGTTGGATTTGGTTTTGGATCTTTACGAGCACTGTCGTATTATTTTTTTATTTATTAGGTCGAAAGGACTTGGTAGGCTTCGTTTATTTATTTGAATTGTTCTTATTTGCCTTTATTTGTATCTGGATGGTATATTTTTGCATATTTTCTGAAGGCTTGTTTGATTTGACTGGCATCTGCTTTCTAAGAAAGACCTAGAATTTGGTAGTAATTTTTAGATAAATTATATTTTAATACTGAAAACATAAAAGACATTACATTTAGGTTCTTCAGCATCATCTATTTTTCTGATAGTTATTATAAATATATATCAACTATAATTAAAAATATAAATCACTATGATTAAAGATAAATATCACTAATTAAATATCTAAATATCACTAATTAAATATCTAAATATCACTAATTAACTATCTAAATATCAATATTATTAATAAAAGGGCAAATATAAATGGATTCATACTATCATGATGGGTTATCTTTTTTAAAACTATTGACTTTAGTTCCATCCTTCTACATGGAAATCATCACCGAATGAAGTTCTTTTACTGATCATAAGTTTTTTATTATTACTGATGATTTTATTTTTATTGATATCATTATTTTTTTTGAAAGTATATTGTTTATTAATGGATTTTCTTTGCAATAATTTTTATTATTGACAATTAGTTAATAATTGATTATCAACTTTGCTACTTTATTTAGCTTTTTAATTTTATTAAGTTATTTTTTTTTATTTTTTAAATTTTAGTAGTTAATCAAATAATTCTTTTGGTATTTATTTTTGATTAGATTTCAATGAATGTTTTGAATTTTATGAAACCAATTGGGTCTAATCTTGATATTTCATCAATCTTACATATAATTGTCTGTATGATTCTTTTGGTATCTACTATTGCTTTATTGGCTATTATTGAATGTTTATTATGTTTACCTTTGCTTGCTATCTTATTGATAATTGGCGTCGTTGTTTTACCAAAACTGACGAATATGAATTCTTCTTTATTTATCTACTATTATTCTTCTTTATTTATCTACTATTATTCTTCTTTATTTATCTACTATTGTTTTTGTTGTTGTTTTATAAGAATTGGCTGTAACTTTTTTGTTATTTTTGTTCTTTTTGATTATTATTTTTTTTATAGTGATATTTTTTAGTTCTAGATTTATTAATAGATTTTTTAATATCAAGAGTTGCTGCTTGTTGTGTGATATACCAGTCTTAAGACTAGTCAATGGGTTTATTATTTTTATATTTTATTTTTTGACTGTTACTATTAGACATCAAAGTACACTGTATTCCCATGAGTTCTAATCCTTTGGTTTAATTATTATTATTTTTGACTAAAATTTTACCTAATTTGGTATATTATTGAAAATTGCTAAGTGATAATCTATTTTATGGATTGTTTTATATCTAAAATAGATGTCCTGTATGGTATCGATCATTTCTATTCAATTAATGTCTAGTTGAATCGTTTAGTAGTTAATTATATTCTACATTTCGGTTGTAATTTCTAGCAGCTGTTGGTGTAAAGGCTCGACGACCATGTTTATTATTTGATTATTTTGTGCCCATTACTGAAACTGATTTGGGAAACGATTTGCCTGAAGGTCTATTAGGGTATCTAGCTTGTGTTTTATGGTGTGTATTTGATGATTTTTGTTATTTTTGAGGGGTGAGATCGAGAGATGTATGGTGGGATTGTCTTTATGGGGGAGGTTTGAGGTGTCTGGAGTGTGGGGGAGGGAGAGTGCGTCCCTTCATTTTAGTGTAGTTCGATGGGATGACTCCTTAGGGTAGAACTTTTAGTTATGTGCTTTGAATCATTGCTAATATAATTATTAAAAATATTTTCGAACTTTCATAGGTTTCAATTAAAAAGATAACTATTAGGATAATAAATCAATTAAAAGATAACTATTAATAATCAATCAATTAAAAGATAGCTTAATGATAATAATAATAAATCAATTAAAGATAGCTCTTAATAATAATAATGAATCAAATAAAGATAGCTCTTAATAATAATAATGAATCAATTAAAGATAGCTATTAATAATAATAATAAATCAATTAAAAGATAGCTATTAATAATAAATCAATTAAAAGATAGCTTAATAATCAAATAAATCAATTAAAAATAGCTTAATAATAAAATAAATCAATTAAAGATAGCTTAATAATCAAATAAATCAATTAAAAATAGCTTAATAATAAAATAAATCAATTAAAGATAGCTTAATAATAAAATAAATCAATTAAAGATAGCTATTAATAATAATAATAAAATCAATCAAAATTGTAGACTTTTCATTTTATCAAGTACTTATTTTGGAGTCATATATGGTTCTTCTTATGCTAATTAACCTTATACTGTAGATATTTTTTTGATTAGTTTTTATCTTTATAATATTTTTTTATAATTTATTTCATATTTTTATCTTTTTTCTGGAGGAAGAGTACTAACTACTTGAATTCTGAGTTTTTAAAGTTATTCTTCAGAAGTTGTTTATCTTGCTTGATAGGTAGGATACACAGATTCTCGAAAGCCATGATTATAATTATCTCTTACCAAAGTAGACAGTGATTGTTCTAAAGTTTTATATTAAAGACTTAAAATGAACTATAAGTCAAATATTTGATCTGCTAGTGGTTCAGGTATTGATATTCTTCCTCTGTTGTATAACATCATGAAACTTAAAACTATTTTTCGCTTTTCAAATAACTATTTGTCGTTCTCAGATAATACTGCAGGTGAAGAGTGATTGTTTTACATTTTATTTATCTATGTTATATAAAATATAGCGGTATTTAAAGGGAGATGTCTATAGAATTGAATGGATTTATTTATAAGTCGAATCTAAAATGCAACATAAAGAAATATTTATAAATTATCCATATCTAAATGTAACTAAGTGAGAGACTATCGTAATCCTAGATCCCATCCGACAACCTCAACAACCTCCTTACATCAAACATCGGCTACGGCCTCGCCCAGTAAAAATTAAGCCGTTCCCTCTACCTTCTACTCTTTAGCTAGGGATGTTAAAGTATCGCTTTGGGTTTGCTTCTCCCAATCCTTGCCAGAGAGTGGACTTTGACTACTATGTAGCAATCGATGTTGATAACAGTGGTCTATGTTGGTGTTGCTATAGGTTCCTATCTTCAGAGTTATAGTGATCGATATGGCAGGTATAACTTTATTATGTGGGATGCTGTTTTGCAATGTGTATTCGGGTTGGTGTCATGTGTTTGTCCTACCTATTAAACCTTTCTGATTTGTAGGTTCTTTTATGGGGTGGGTATTGGCATTTGTCTTCCCCTATCTGCTACTTATATCACTTAGATATCGCCTGGTTATATGAGGGCTACTTTGCTGTCGAAGTCGAGGGTGTATTGGTCGGGCGGGTGTTTGTTTACTTCTTTGCTGGGATGGATATTTTTGAGGAATTAGTCTTGGAGGACTATGTTGTTTGTGATCACTGTGCCTGGTATATATGCGCTTTGGTAGCACTATGCGCATGGTCGTTAGAGTTTGAGGTATTTATGGGTTAAAAATCGTAAAGAAGAGGTGCTTTAGCTGGCCAAATATATGTGCCAACTGAACAAAAGCGTATAAATAAGCAAATAATACATATTATCATTGATGTAGGGCGATCAGGAGCGTACGAATATAAAGGAATTGCCTATGAGCGACATGTTTAATAGCAGATACCGTGCATCTACTTTAAGATTATTTTTTTCTTGGTTTACGATATGTTTTATATACTATGGTATTATGTTGTTGCTTCCTTCGATTTTGTAGCAGGTATTTGCTACTAAAAATGAATAAAACAATAGTATGAAGTATATCTTCATTATCATTATTACTTTGGTTTAGGTTGTTGCTTTTTATTCTAGCACCTATGTGATGGACCATCCGAGTATTGGTAGAAAAAAAGGAGTGTATCTTGGTTTTTTTGTTGTGCTAGTTATATCTGGAATTATTATCTTAGTTGGGGGGATCAATGTGTATATCTTGTTTTTGTGTTTGGCGTTGATTAAGTTTTTCATTACTGCTACTTTTATGGTACTTATTGGGCTATTTAGATTATTTATCCTTATACTGCTTAGATCTATGAAACTATGTTGAGAGGGACTGCTCTGGGAATTTGTTCTTTTTTTGGAAGAGTGGGATCGGCCTTAGTTGGAGTTTTGGGAGTGTCTGCCATGACTTGGTTTGGAGGCAATGGACTCTATCTTGTTTTTATCGTTATGAGTTTTTTTGCTGGACTTGGAGCTTTCACTATGCCTTTCTGTACTGGAGGAAGACCTATTGCATGATGGGTCACTCCATTTATTATATTATCAAAGATATTTAACGAATAAATACAATATAATATGATATAATCATCATATATATGATAATAGTATTTATATTTGCCAATAGAATAGAGGGGTTGGGGTTGGGGTTGGGGTTGGGGTTGGGGTTGGGGTTGGGGTTGGGGTTGGGGTTGGGGTTGGGGTTGGGGTTGGG
>CAXIUT010000243.1:0-58596 GCA_964035545.1 Bugula neritina | reverse complement strand
CCAACCCCAATCCCCAACCCCAACCCCAACCCCAACCCCAACCCCAACCCCAACCCCAACCCCAACCCCATCATTTTGTTAACTTAATAATTATGATTTGATATTGATTGATTTTTAAGCGGTAAATATTAGTAATTAACTAAATGGAGTCATCTAATTGATATAATTCTCAATCTTTAAGCAAACAAATGGAGTCATAGCTCGATAGATCATTTTATCTTATTTCCCAGGGAACCAACCAAGCCATCAAGTAGGGATAGGCCCTTCTGCAGCACCTCAACAAAAGTAACCTCTATCCCATTACTCTTCTACAATATATTAACAATGTGAACACTCAGTAAACTAACAAACTAAGAGCTACTATCGAATTCAAGCGATGGTGTTAATACTTTAAAGTACTTGTTTTAGTTATTTAGAATATTGAAGAGTTTTAAAAGGGGTATTATGAACAAAGTATTGGAGATATCAAAAAAGGAGCACTTCTTGCTTACTTATCTTTTCCAATAAAGCTATCAAAAACTTTAAGACCTGGTATAGTGTGGTTGACTGAAGTACTATTTCCTAAAAACTGGACTGATCTTATAAGTAATCTACTAGCCTATGTACTTCAAGTTCCCAGTGGTACCACAGCAGTCCTTAAACTTATCCAAAGTATCTCACATAAATACACTTATATGAGTAGAAGTGATGACCTATATGAATAAATCATCATGGTGTGTGATGAAGTTCATGATTATCTTCTTTAACTGACTTCGGGTTTGCTTTAGAGAGTAACTTTAAATCCAAATAACATCGATGAGGTGGTTATACTTGAAGTTTGCATGAAGGTGTTTTATAATTTGAACTATCAAGATCTTCATCCTAAGTTTGAAGATAGTTTACCCAAATGGATGAATATACTAAAAAGTGTTGATGAATATTCCTAATACTAATTAAAATACATTCAAATGTAAAGGAGCTGCTTTGGATGCTATTTTACTTTATGCCAGTAAATATAAAGAAGATGTTGAAACATCAATTCAAGGTTTTTGTTCTGAAATATGGCAGTTATGTTCTGGAGCTTCAGACGACCCCTAGTATGACTCAATCGTGTTTAATTGTTTGAAGTTTTTTAAAAGTTTGATTCTTTGGCCTGATATGAAAGTTTTCTTTCAAGAACATATGAACGATCTCTTTCAAAACTTGATTGTGCCGAATATTGGCATAACAAAGAATCTTATAAGTCTATTTGAAGATGAAGTTGACCTCTATATTGACTTCTACTTTAGAAATACTGATATTCAAACTAGAAGAGCTGCAGCACTTGAACTTCTAAGAGTTATCTGTAGACATTATACTGCTTTTGAACCTTTTCTTGAGAATCAGCTTAGTAATTTCAAAGGAATGGAAGGAAATGTTCAAGCTTAATGCATGATTTTGAGTTTAACAATAGACGGTTCAAGCAAAGGATTCAGAGATGTTGATGGTTGCACTCAACTATTCGTCAGAGAAAGCATAATTCAATATACTTATGAATAAATTGTGAAGAAGTCTATCTATAATATGGTAATTTGGATATAAAAAAATAAAGATAAGAATATTGAAAGTGAATTTAATGCTATTCATGTGTCAACTATTCTAAGATTTTTATTCTATTTCAGGATATTTTTACCAAGATAATAACTTAATTCTATTCTAAGCTTTTTCACATCAATAAAGACATAAAATAAATCACTACTGAAAGTAATATATTTGACTATAAATGGATTTATAATTATGAAACATGGAGATTATCATCTTTTCAAAAATTTAGTTCAATATTTTAACTAATAAAGACTGAGACCTTTAGCTGTAGATATATTGAAGATGATATACTAGGGAACAGTAAAATAGAACAGTTTGCAATAAAGTTTAGCAAAGATGTTTTATAATTTGAGTAAATCTTTGGGAGGTAGTAATGACTAGTTTTTCAAATACTAGATTTAAATTATTAGAGAGATGTTGAAGAAAACAGGGGTATTTGATTTTGCTAGTGTTCATTTTGTGTTTGAGACGATTGGGGTAATAACTTTCCATTTGATTAGAATAAATAGTGGAAATAGAGGAACTTTATAGAAAGATATAATGTAATTTTTTATGTAATCATTAAGAAGAAAAAGTGATTTGGTTAATTTTTGTTTACAGATCCTTGCTATATTCTTGCAGCTATAAAACAACATCAATTCATAGTACAAAAATATCTATGTTTCTTTGTTGATGCCATAAAATTGGAAGTAATAGAGTGAATCGCTTATGAGTTCATATATTCAATTCCTTATCTCCTTCATATCGAAACATACCGATCGATTAACTGATGACAAAGGTGCCATTGAATAGATATTATCAAAAATAATAGAAATCGATCATATTTCATTGTTCTATCGTTTTATTGAGGCTATAATGAATCATACATCGCTTTAGTAGTTTTACAAACGTGGTTATATGAATATAGCTGTAAAGGGAGGATAAGTTATATCAAATAAAAGTATACAAGGAAGAAAAGCTTCTTTATTGTTTGTTTGTAAAATGATCATTTACTATGACACTGTTAATGCTCTTCAATTGGTATATGTTGTGTTATTTAGATCAATCAGTGTAGTCCACAGTATTTCGACCACTTGTTATAAGCTAATTTGGATATAGTAAAGACACTTTCTGTGCGAGGTGATCGAAAGTATCTATTTGCTGCGATTTGCAAGTCAATATATTTGAAGTATTTTATTTTTATTTAGTTATTTCCAAAATATTTAGCTATTGGGAACTATCATGAACTGTTTGGTTATAAATACATCAGAAAGGTATAATATAAGAAATATTACTACGCAAGCGAATGATAACGATCAGAAAGAAAGAAAAGAATCGACTTATAAGAAATTGATGGTGTTCAAGTAATTTGAAAAGCAGCAAAAAGATATTGAAATGGATGAGGAAAAGGAGTTGCTGAATACTTTTAAGTTTTTGAACGATAATTGCCCGAATATCATTAATTTGATCTAACAGAAGAATAGGGAGAGGTTAGTTAGACTTAATGACAAATATACACAGTGATATTATTGTCTGTAATTAGCTATTATTCACTCATTCATCATCATTTGATAATTATTTATTTTCATATAATTAAAATTACGATAGATAGTAGATAGATAGATAGATGCTAGACATATCACTTTGATTTAGGCATGAGATTTATCAGATCTTTGATTACTGAATTGATGACAGAAAGATCCAATTTAAAGTCACCAATTTGATTTTATTTGTGGATATATTGTATGGGAAAAGGTAGTCTTTTTTATCCATAGTAGATGCCGATAAGAGTTCCCCAAAATAATCTTTTGCTATAGTAAAATTTCATTTAATTATAAATAGGGTAATCATATCATTATTTAGTTTTTTATAAATAATCAGATAATTTTCGAGGCCATAATAATTGTAAATATCTATGATGAAGTATTACATTATCTCTTATTGTATTTGATTCAAGTGAAACTTAATACATTTTTTATCCTTTTATTTAAAAAGATCTCTTTATCTATAGTAATTATCTATCGAGAAAAGGTAAACTTTTACCTTGATTTATTGTTATATCTACTCGAACTGGATTCAGTTATATCTTTTTACCTCGTAAAATTGCATATTAAGTCTTTTAGTTCTTAAATATTTGCTTTTTCTTTTTATTTATCATTTTTTATTCATCTTCTGATTGTTATCTTGATTGTTATTTATGTTTTATTGTTTGATATAAAAAAGAGTTTTTATGACTTTTATCTCTCAACTTATGAAGTTGAAAACCTTTATTATTCGATAACTTATTAGTATTATTTAATTTAACTGATTTATCTTCATCTGAATTATTAGCTGAATATTTTACTGCACTTCTTGTTAATGATGCTGTACCTTTAACTATTTAACTATTTTTGGATTGACTATTTAATTTGATTTAGTTGATTATTTTATTATTAGGTGTATTTTATTCTTCAGAATCGATTTCTTATTAAATAATTTCTTATTCTGAAACAACATCTTCTTCAATATTATGTTTAATAAGATATTTTTTTTGAGTTATTTATATTTATCTAACATTTAATTTCTAAATTTCATATTTTAGATAGGTTACCAAGTAGCTTATTATTTAGGAAATCCTTCCCACCATACTAAACATTATTATTGACCTCTTTTTATTTTCATATCTAGAATATCTTCAACTAAATAAACTTTCCTCTTTTTATTGATTTTCATCGATATTATTTAAAATTAATACTAAGATATAAATATTATAAAAATAATGAATTGATAAATTTAGTCATTAGATATCATTTCTTTTTAGATGCCATCTTATTAAAATATGTATTTGGTATTTTCTTTTGTTTTATATTATTTTTGTTTAATATCTGATTTACCAATGAACTTGTATTTCTACCATTATTTAGATTTATATGATTGACTTATGTGATCTCTTTACGACCGAATTTCGACATTGATATTGTCTTCTGGATACCTTTTGTCTTTGCCTTCTTTATGTTTTCAGGTAAAGGAATCAAATTTAATTAGACTATTGGCCTACTCTCTTTCTTTGCTACAGGCATTGTATCCTATAAAAATCTAGCTAGCTTTGCCATCTATTACTAATGAGGAATTTATTCGCTTTAGGATTAAGACTCTTCTTTTTTATCTTTCTTTTTAGCTTAGTATTAAGAATCACTATCATGTTATGAATGTTAAGGAGATTTCATGTAGATACCTTAACCTTACTATTCTTATCTTTTTTTCATCCATTCCATAACTTAGTTCATTCTTTATTGTCTATTTCTTTAATCTTATTCCATTTATATTTCAAGATCTTAATGTTTTTTCCAAAATTATCCTCTTACTATCTTTTTTATCTCCTATTTATCTTTAATCCTAACATCTTATAAATATTTTCTAAATGCTTCATGTTCATTTTCTTCATTTATATCTACTGCATTATCAATTAATTAAACTAGATCTGCATCAAGATCTAAACCTTCATATTGCTTGTTTTCAGCCTAATCATCTATATTTTTAACTAAATCATCATGTTCTTCGTTATCTGATCCTTATTCAGCTTAATTTTCAACAAATTGGGAAGCAAATTGTCTACCTGCTTATCTTTATTTCTTCTTAATTGCTATCACTTGAGCTATCTTTCTCAGCTTTCTGAAATTTTTAAATTATTAGCCATTTTATTCAACCATTCTTTATCTTTGAAGTTATTGAAGTTCTTCATTGATCACTTATTCTTTTTATTTTTAAAATTATTCATTGTTCATTTCAAATTCATTGTTTTTTATTGGTTTTTACTATTCATTTTCAAAACTATCGATATTTTTTCTTTTTCTTTTCATCATTATTCCTTCATCTTAAAGTTCTCTTCTTTATTGTTACTTTTATTAATCTATTTATTCATCAGGTAAAACTTATTTGCTTTAATTTTATAATGGACTTTCTTCAATTTGCTATTAAATACTGTTATTTTAATCGTCTTACACTTATTCAGCATTTTCATTTTCTTAATTATTTGGTTCTTATTAATCAGAAACATCAGCTTGATAATCTAATATTTAGTTATACTCATTAAGTTATTAATTTTAGATATTTTATTCTTCATTATTTTAACCTTATTATTTATTTTAATCTTTTTCTTCACTTCCTTGCTTCTATGATAAAGGTTACTATGAATTAATTTTTTATTTTGGCTATTCCTATTTATCTTCTTCTTCTTATTCCTTTTCAATATCTCCACAAATCATTTCTTCTTTCAGTAACATCTAATTCAATTAATCTATTTTTTAGTCACCAAAATCTTCATCTTCTTATTAATCTTCAGATAAAGCTTATTTTCTTCTTTTTTCAATTAACCTTTTCCTAGTATCTTCTAACTACTGTAAATCTGTCTTCTTAAAACTATTTTTTAACTGTTCATTTGATATATATTTTGATCTTCTCATTCTTGTTTCTTATTGTATTTCTTTAAATAGTTCTTATCGAGATTTAATATCTTTTTTTGATTGAGGAATAAAAGTAAAAGATTTAGTTTGTTTCAGAGGGACTTTTTATTGAATTTATTAAGGTTCTTTTTTATCTATAAATTTTCTTAGATAGACTGTATTGTTTATAAGATCTGCTGATTTACCTCTTGCGATTGTTGGAACTTTTATCTACAATTCTAAATCATCATGAAAATTTTGACTTGCCATTGAAGAAACCATTTTAGCCATTGATTATTTAGCCTTTTGCTCAGCTTTCTTCTCAAACTATTCAATATTCACTTCAGCCTATAAACCTCTTTGTTTCTTTATATTTTAAGCTTTAGAAAGAAAAGAATGTCTTTGAGATGACATGATTGAGTTTTTAGGTCTAAGTTATAATTCAAAATTTTAAGGCATCTCTACTTGAGCTTCTTATTTTTGCAAATCAGCTTCTAGATCTCCAAAAAGACGGTTATTAATTTTAATACTATTTTTTGATTTGCTTTTCATTGAGTTGAGAATATCTAATCCTCTATCATATTATCTGATATTTCCTTATTCTTAACCTTAAGATTCTACAACTCCATGTTACTTGAATTCATTCATTATTTCTTGATTTGTTAGAACTGGTAACTTTATCTTCTTTTTCTTTAAACTTTTTCTCTTGACATCTCCAGAATATGACTTATCATCTTGTTTTGAAAAATCTACTTAAGGGTCATTTCCAAGTTATTTTAAGAGAAAACCTTCACGTTTTTGAATCTTACTCTTTCTTGCTGATTTTATCAATCTATTTTTTGGTCTTTTTGCTTCTTAACTATTAGAAAAATCAGGATGTAAATTTTTAAGTTCACTATTCAAATCAGCACTCTAACTACTATATTAAGAGGAGCCTTTATCATTGTTTTCATTTTAGTTATCTTCTTTAAGAGAACTTTTTCTTTTAGTACTGACTTATCTTTTGATTTTCTTTCGAGGGAGAGGAGATTCAAGAAAATTCCTATGTTTAGATTTCTTGCTTTTGTTCTTTTCTTTAATTTTTTTCTTTTTTCTGTCTTGTTTGCTTTCTTTTTTCAGCTTAGAAAGTCTGTTTAAGCGAGGAGTAGGTTAATCAGATTATTAAGCATGATCTGAGGGTATTTTTTATAGTTATTAAGAATGAGATGGCATTTAAGCTTGTAAGTTGTTGAAGAGGGCAAGAGCTTCTTCATCCTCTTAATCTGAAGAAACTTGAATGGGAAGAGATAATAGTGCCTGCATTTAATTAAAAATGAATTTAGCGCCTAAGATATATGCAGCATTAAAAGCATTAGTTTTAAATTTATCAATTAAACAACCATATAGAAATATTTATACAATTTAAAATCAGCTAAAAGGAATCAAAATTGTAAAATCAAACTTCAAATATTCTTTTTCTTATGATCTCTTTTTTCACTAAAATGAAATAGTTTACATTGTAAAAGATCTAATATGATTTAATTTGTACTTTTCACCTTAAATATTGATAAATTTACAAAATTTTCACGAGATTTAATTGATAAATTAAATAAATTATTAATTATGAAAATATAAGGGTCAAAGATCAGCATGAGTATGTTCAAGGAGTGTAGATTTTAATTCCAATTGTTTTTCTATCTTATTGATATGACAAGAACAAATCTTAGTTTTCTTCTCTTTAAGCAACTCTACTAATTGCATTAAAGTTTCTTCTCTAAGCTGACAGCTCATGAGCTCCCCTTCCAATACTTTTACTTGTTTTGACAGTTATTTCTTAGCTTTTTTAGATTTAACATATTTTTATCTAATTCTATTCACGTTTATGGTTTATTAATTGAATTATTAAGCGTCAATATCAATTTGATTATACCTTTGTTTGAAGAGTTGTTGTGATTTGCTATTAATAATATTTTTTTTAGGAGAATAAAGGTGTCCAGCTTTATTTTATTTATTTTATTTATTTTGAGAATATTTTTCTTGATATAGAATACTATATTATCTTTGTAGTTCTGAATATTGTAGTTTTAATATTTAAAATTCTTGTGAAAAGATTATTTATTTTTCTTTGATGTTCTATGGTTTAAAACTAAATTGTGGAACAGAACGATAGTTTTCATTTTGATATTTACCTGATATACATAAAGTATTGATTTCTTCTTTTAAAGAATTTATTAGCATTTCTTGATGAAGAGAAGTTTCTCTATATTGGCTGAGTTAATTCGAAAGCATGATGTTCTTTTCTATCAGTAATTTTCTTTATGAGTTTATTTCTTAATAAAGATGTCTTTGATGTTTATCGTCTTCGATTTATTGTTTTAGTTGTATATTTAGTTTGTTAAGTTCTTTATTTTTGAAAGTTAGATCTTTGATGATTTCTAATAAATGTTCCATCTGGTATTAATAAAATATTACTCTTTTCTTTGAATTTTTAATCTGTCGAAGGAAAGGTACTCGACTGATTCACTGTTTAACTCGTTGAGGTGAATGTTCATGGTTTTGAGTGTTTAAAAATAGAAATATTATAGAATTTAATTTCGTTTCAATCATATTTATCATAATCATTAATAAGAATTGAATTTTGGTGTTTTTGATAGAAAATTCAATTTTATGTCACTCGCATCTAAATCAAGTTCTCTCCTGTATCTATTTTATGCCTATCTAAACTTTTACTTGGCATACCAATCTCTCCAATCATCTTATATCTACTTACTGGATAACTGGTTAAAACTTTTACTGATTTTAGGCAATTTAAAGTAGTCTTGAGTGTTTTAAGGATTCAAATATGAAGATTATACATTTTAAGGATATTTTACTTTATAGCCTTTATCAAAGTGTAGACGGATAGGTTCTAATTTAGACTGGATGATTTTAAGATCTTCATTATTTTTTAAAGTGTTTACAGATGAATTCATTAACGTATAGACTTAGTTGAGTTTATCATAGAGTTATTTTTGCATTTTTTAATGTTTTTATTCTAAATTTTAAGCCTAATATCCTGGTGAATAAAAATGTCCTTTAGGGAGTTAGTAGTTATTACTATCCCAAGTATTTTAAGTTTTCATTCTCGAATTATTTTTATGATGATAATTATCATAATTGGCAGGTTCTGTATCATATCTATGATGTTTTTTAAATTTATACTTTGATCCATCGATAGGAGGAAGTATTTGACTGGTTTGTTACTATTTGTACTATTTTTTTGGAGTAGAGAATGATAATTGAGGATCATATCGATGTCTTTTTGAATTATATTGATGATTTCTATCTTAGTTTTCTAGTTGGTTTTGTTGTGAGAGTATTAATTATGAAAATTATCTTTAATGTTTTCTATCTAATTATATTTATTTCTATTTTTGTTTTCTTTTACGTTAATATTGTTCTTTCATTTGTTCAAGTAATTCTTGTCTATAATGTTCCTGTGTTATTTTCTTTTATTTTTGGTATTGCTAATCATTGTCCATTAAGGTTATTTTTTGTCTCTGAGGATAGTAATGTCGATTTCGTTCTCCTATCAAAAGTATAGACATGAATAAAATTAATAAACTACATATAATATTCTATTAAATCTATCCTTTTTGATGATTTATTCGTCTTGATATAGTTATTTATAAATTGATAATTTTCATGATGATCAGCATTCAATTTTGGGAATGATAACATCTTCGGAGACATGAATTTCACAGGCTCTAGCAAGGTTCTTTACGTATTTTAAGCCATAATCAGAGAATTTTCCGCATTTGTTTTCATAGGCTTCAACTGTCTTTTGGAGGCATTCGAATCTGATGTTTTCAACTGTGTATTCTCCCTTGATGCTCATAGTTTTGTCAAATCTTTCGAAAATAGAATCTAATTTTTTCATTGATTCCATTTCTTCAACCATTTCTTGGAATACTTATGGGGAGTGATCTCTGGCATAGACTGCTGATAGGGATTGTAATCTCATGGTTCTGCTGTTCATTTTAGCATATCTATCATGAGGAATCACTTTTCTGGGAGGTTGGATCCATCTGAAGTTTCCAGTTCTTGGAGTTGATCCTGAAACATAATCTCCAATGTTATCAGCTTGGAAAGAGAGATCTCCCCATTGCATAACTTTACTTCTTGAAGTTAATTTTTGAACAATCTTAAATTGTTCATCAAGAGTCTCATGATTATAGTTTCCTTTATCAAGATCTTCAATGAAGTTAACGCTGAAAAGATCACCCAAACATGAACCAACATGCTTTCCTTGGATGACATCATCAGGACTGCAGTAAGTTCCCCATGATGATTCTGAAGGGCTGGAAGCAGAAAGTCCATAAATTCCAGTATCATTTGGCAATTTTTGGAACATTGATCCTGACTCACAGGTCTAAATAACAAAAAATTTACTTCAAGATAAAAGACAAGCTTGCTGTATTTGCCTTTCATTTCTTCGAAAGTTTGAATAAGCTGGTTAGCATAGAGATATTTTGAAGGGAAGGCAATGAGTCCAACTCCTCCATGATCAGAGAAAAAGACAAATACATTATCTTTTGAAGTGGCTTCAAGCACTTTCTTGCCTTGTGTCGCAGTGGAATCTCCCTTGAGTACAGCCATAAAGTTTTCAGGAGTGACACTTGCTCCAGAATAGTCGATCTTGACACCTTCATAGACATCGACTCCGGCATCGCTGTAGGTAGGTTTGTTGTAGACTTTGCCTGGGAAGGGGTTTCTGCTGTTGGAAGCGATATCATCATAGGCCATGGTGATGATGTTATCAGTTTTGAAGCCAGCATTTTTAGTGAGGAACTGGTAGGCATGGAAGACATCGGCTTGATGTCTGTAGTTTCCATAGGTGTTTGATCCAGCTACGAGGACGGCGTACTTGTCACAGATGGCAAGACATAGTAGGAAGCAAAGTAGAATTCCAACCTTCATAATTTAATTGATATATCCTATACCATTCATTTCAAATTTAAATCTGAACTTACTAGAATCGATAAGAATTCTACTTATAAAACAATATCTAAACTATCCAATCACGTGAGTCTTCCTTGACAATTAGGAGCTTTGCACCTACAAATGAGTCTTTCATTGACATCAGTTTTGAACTGATAGTCATAGGTAAGTTCTTCATTGGCTGCCACATCTCGAATTGTATATATCAATATTCTTGGCTTCTATCCTGTCATTTCTATTCTGGCTTTGCAGTTTGGCTATATTTGATAGAAAAGTACATCACAGCTGTGATTGAGGTAGCGTCCCATATTGCCTACAAAGGTGGCATCGATTATTTACAAACGAGTGTTGTTTTTGGTCAGGCCAAACATGTAACATCCAAAATGAAATTTCTTTTATCTAACATCTGCCATAGCTTAGCTGATAATCTATCCGATGTATTCGGTAACTATTGTATTCTTTTTGGTAAAAGTACTGATAAATAGACCTAATCTATCTATTTTGGACGGAGCGACGTAGACATCATTGGTTGGTTCTTTGATAACAAAGTTATCTTTTTATTTTGTGACTACATGATGAGTATCTTCTAGATCTTTTTTGATGTCTTAGAAGGTGATGTATGGAATGACTTTTGGTTATATTATTTATTATTCTTCTTTTTATTTTCTTTTTTTAAGGTAGTATATTTACTTTTTGGTAACATTGCATTTGAACTATTTATTATCATTATTTTATTATTTTTTAAGACTATAAATACCATTTCTTTGCCAATTATATTTATCAAAATGGCCCCAACTTATTTTTTTTCTTTATCTTCTATTTAACCCATCGATTGGATTTTGTAGCATTAAAGTAAAATGATTAGGTTAGTAAAAACTTTAGTATCTAAGATTAAAGCCCATAAACTATGATACATCTTCAAAATTATTGATATCAGGAGATATAATTTTTAGTTTATTGATAATATCATTGATTTATTTAACAATGGTTTTTTATTAATCAATTTCTAGGATCCAATTTTTTATTTTTTATATAATTTAATTTATATATTTTATTTTTGATATTTTTTAAGAACTCTCCATTAATGATTATTCTCTTTTAAAATGCAAGTACTTCCTTTTCTTAATACGACTTTATTTTCTTAAAATATTTTTAAACAATACTATGATAAATATTTACATAATGCGTCGCTTTTGCTATTGATATAGCTAAAATGTTATTATTTATGATTGACTAATCTTGTATATCGAACTACTTGGCAACATTAAATAAATGGACAAAATTGTTATTGATAAGATCGTTCGATTAGTAATGATTTTGATCCTTAATCTTTGTATACGCATTAGTTTATATTTTAGTAATCTGCGTGATAGCGGAGATAGATTTAATACTAGTTTTTGCCTCTTGAGGTCAGGCAGTTTATCTATTTATTTTGCTTTTTTCTGTTGTTTCGATATACATAGTAGCACACCCAGAAATTGAGATAGTTTTTGAATTTTTATATTTTGCTAGTGTAATATACATTTTTTTTACTTTTAGGAGAAATGTAGGAGGTAACTATTTATATTTTTATTTTTTATAAACTTTTGTGATAGAAATGACTTTCTTCTTTGAGATGGTTAGTTGTTAGATGGCTGAAATGGATGCCATTGTGATGAGACACTGGTCTGACTTCTTTAAGAAAGTGTAATCCTATATTATTGGTTACTTTATATGTGAGTAATTCTAGATGGTACTTGATTTAGCTGTCGTTGAAGTATTGAGGGGGTAGGTAGAGATTGTTGAACCATTTGGAGTATACTTTATAATATTTTTTACTTTGTTTTAGCTATTTTATTTATTTGTTCTAGACATAGCTGACGTATCTTTATTGTGAGTGATGGAAATTATGATTATTTGTTTTTCTTGTTACTTAAGTCATAAAGGCATTTTTAACTACTATTTTATTATTTTGCTATTGCCTAAAGCTTATATTATGATTGGAAAATTTCTAAGAAAATCACTGAAATAAGATTCCATATTAATAAAAGTGGAATAATTACTAATGATGAGATTCATAATTTATTATGAAGTTATTTTTATTCCATTTTTTTAATAAAAAAAATTGAGAACACTGACATATTTGTTAGCGATAATTAACTTAGAACTTTTTCTTTTTATTTATTGTATGATTTATTCTTTCAATTTATGATAATTTTTAGAGGTAAAAGAGCAATTACTGCAAGTATTTGATAACTTAATATTAGTATGATTGGTTTTAGCTTATTATTTATTTTAATAAAAAATAGACATTTCTTACCATTTCTTTTTCTTCTAGCATTACAAATGGTATATTTTGCCACATTAAATACATTTTTAATAATTATGAAAACAATATTCTTTACAAAGATAACACCAATTATGCTTTATATTTTACGATACACATTTCAAACAATAACGATAGTATTATGTATATTCTTTTTTATCCAATTTTGTTTGACTTAAGGCCTGGCTGATTCGATTCTAGATTTGTTTTTTATCTTTCTAGCGGACAGCTGGGCAACCGCATTGATACCTATCGCATCCGCAACCTCTGACTCCGCATAAAGTGCAAACAGAATGTCTTAGACACATTTTAGTGCAGCAATATGATTCTCTGCAGATGGGACACTCATAAATGATTTAGTTTTGGTTGTTGGGGTGGTAGTAGCAGACGATATTGCGGATGGGTAGCCATCCTGATGCAGCTAGTCTTGGTATGTTGAAGAGATTTTATATTTTTTGTGATTTCTTTTTGAATTTTAGTCTAAACTAAGAATGTGCGAACGAGTTATTGAGAATATACCTTGAATTGAAAAACTATGAATCTTTTTCCATGGAACAAAGTTCGATCGTTTGACTTCTATAATAGTTTTTTATGATCTGAAATTAAGCAGATAGAATAGATATTTTTCATAGAGCAATTTATAAAACTATTTCTTTTTGATAGTAAATTTTTATAATATATTAGCATTAACAAGAAACTATTCTGAACATTCTAGTAAATCCTTCATTTCCTCTAAAAACTTAGTCCCAATCACAAGCAAGATCTTAGCCCGATAGTGAGGTTAGTCCTTTGGGCATGTTGAAGGTGGTGGCATTATAGACCAACAAATCTAGATCAGCTTTGATGAGTTGATATCCATTTTAATCATAGGCCCCATCAACTGATTTTTATCGCATTTGGTAGATACACATAGATTGTTTGATTACATCTGAATACCCTGTTATTTATTAATATTATGCCTAGTAAAAATATTGATACTAGTCAAACATTTTTAACTACTATATTACCCATTTGTATATTCTACGACGTTCTTTCATGCGGCAGTTGGGACAGTTGTAATTGGCTTTATCTACTATCACTTTTGATTATTTGTCTTTGAAATATTTATCGCAAGTTATGTGGATCCATTTCTTGCATTCTTTTCTGTCGCATTGCACCCATCGGATATTGTTTACTTCTTTCATGCATATGACGCAGTACTAGTCGTTTTTGAAATCTTTGTGGCATTTTAAACAAAATACGTATTTCTGGTCAACTACAAATTCTTGATTTTTGAGTTTGTTACAACACATGCGGCATTTCAAACAGTTTTAGCAAGTATATTTACTTTAGGAGGCAGAACTATCAGCTATTCCTTTGAACCGTCCACAAATAGGATGGAAAAGATGGTCGCATCCCGTACATTTGAGAAAATCTTTGCCAACAGCCATGTGACATTCATTGCAAGGTGAACATTATTCACACTACCATACGCAATCATCATTGTCTGTCTGGTAGATATCAGTGAGAAAGGTATCTTAAGAATGGTTGATTTTCGTGTTTGAGGTGCATTCTTGATGTGAATATTTGAGGCAAAATTTGCATCTGAAGTATGGGAGGTTGTCCATTCTGTAGTAGCAGGAAATGCATCTTTGGGACTTTCGGGTTGTTGAGGGATAGTTCTCTTTATGGGTAGAAATGGCGGAGGATCTTCATGAAATTTGAGGATTGGTAGTAGAAATCAGAGTAGATGTAGTTGATTCCTTCTTCTATGGTTAGATATTTTTCAAAGAGGTAGTAATACTTTTTTTATTCCTAAGTTTGTCTTGGAATGGTAAAGTTGATTTTCAATTTGTTTTGGTCTATCCATTTCAATAACTCTTCACTCTCTTAGATATCATCATTTAGTAATCTAATAAGTACTTTTTTATCTTATCTAGATTGATCGCATCTCAGTGGAATACATAATTCTAGATCATTTCTTTAGTTTTAGTATTTACTGACTCGATGGAACGAATGTTTTCCATCGAATGAAGTTGATTCCAGGGATTTGAATTTGTTTAGACTAGCAGTGTAGATGTTTAGTTCTTATACTAGTGCTTTTAGGGGACTTTTCATGATGAAGTGATGGAGTTATTCAGGTTGAAATTACTACCATTTCAAAAAACCTGATTCCAATAATTTAGTTTGACTTGTTCCGATTAAATAAACTATTGATGTTTGATGACTAAAGTTATTGAGGTTATTGATAGTATTTGACACCTTTTATGGTAGTAATTAATTTTACATATTTTTATCAGAATTTTATCCTTTTTAATTCAATAGTTATTCTAAAGCTATTTGGAAGACATTATTTATGGTTCTATTATCATATTTAATAATTTTCTTATCCTAAAATCTAACTTCTTCTTATCTAACTATAATTTTTTAAAACTAATTCTTCTAGGCATTTAGTGGTTGCAATACTACAGAAGGCCAAAGGATGTAATTTCTGAATTGACTGAATCGATTGAAGATATTTTTATCAAACTATGCTAGTTATTTATTTATTTTTTATATGATTTAAAAAGATTATTGTTGGTTGATTTAATTATTGATATCTTGTTCTGATTTGATTTATGATAGAGATCCTATTTTATTCTTATCTTATACATCTATATTTATCTTATTCTTATCTTATTTTTAAATATCATTTTAGTTGTTTATTATATTTTAATCTATCATTATTTAGCTTTGTGATATTTTTTATTTCTACTATAGCAGTTGTTGTTGCTGTGCTATTTCTTATAACTTTAATACCCGATATTTCTTTTTTAATTCTACTAATATATTCTGATACTCTTTCACAAATTATTCATAATCTATTATTGATAAGACTAAGGTTTGAGCTACAGCTAGTATGCCTTGATCTATACTATTTATACTTCTAACTTGTGGCATTTTGGTATTTTGATCTCTTTATCTATTTTATATTAGATGTACTAGATTATGAAATCAGTTGCTTTTAATTTTTTTGATATCAAACGCACCTATTTTACTATATAGCTATTTCCATAATTTTTTTAGTATAAAATGCAACTTTATGGCAAATTGTTTCTATTGAGTCTTTTCATCTTCTTATTTAAAAAGTATTCATTACAAATGAAATCATTATAGTTGATATTTGAACATTTAAGGTAGTTATAAAATGATGGCTATCCATCGTATTTTATAAGTACTTTACTTTTTTATTTTATTTTAGATTACTTTTATTTTGACGGCACGTTTCTTTTGCTGCGGGTTATTCTGCCTCCACTTTGAAGAATATGGGCAACATCTTTTAGAGAAACATCTGAATGGGGGACTTTTATACCTAAACTGGGCCAGTCGGAATTATCTCTGCTCATTTTTTGATATTTATTATTTAAGCTCAATTAAGTACTATCATATATTCATTTTAAATTAACAATTTTATAGATCAAACACATAAATTAACTTATCTAACTATTGTAAAATATTAATTATGGAGTCAAATTATTTAGATGCTTAGACTGTGCTATTTGGATCATACAAAAATAAAAAAGTACAATGTAAACACCCCTATGATACTAAAGATGGATAGCTAGTTATTCATCAAAAATTGATAAGAACTTATATTCCTCAAACACTTCAACAATTTATGAAAAATCATCATTTGCAATAAAAATAGCATGATTTTGATTAATAAGAATACTAATATTAGGGAGGAATACCTCAATAGTAGTGGAGACCTTATGGGGAAGATGAGTAGGAAGAGGACTCATAAGATGATGGCATGTTTGAACAATATTACAATGAAGATCTGTCACCTTTTTATAATAATTTGGAAAATGTAAAAGTAAATGCTCAGTATATGCCTGAATAAATTAAGCAAGTTCTGGCATAAAGATATATCGACAATCCTAAAAAAACACAAAAATCATAGATTCCTTTTTTTTCTATCAAAAATAAATAAGCTAAACCAGAATAAGAAGAAGAAGATGATGATTAGAGCTGGGTTACTTAAGAATAGGAGGAAGAATATTTGATAAATGAGCAGCTATAAGAAGCTGGTGGAAATTTTTCAGTTGATGACCCTGTATGATAGTTAAAAGATGTGTTGTTTAATTGATTAATCGATATTAAAGAGAGAGTATAAGTATCTATAGCTGCAATAAATAACGACTTCTAATAGTCAGTATATATTTATATTTAAATTATGTTTCTACCGACGGTTATTCTCCTTCTTCTTTTGGCTTCCATAAATGCCCAGCAAGTTTCAGGTATCATCTAAACAAGTACTTTAACCTTTATCTAGAACGTATAGCATTTGGAACCTCTAATGCTATGGTGTTCAATACCTCAACTGCATCATTTAGTCTATCATTCCAACGTTCTTTTTCCAGCATTCCTCGAATAGGACTAGCAGTCTATACTATGGACTTCGAGTATAGTCCGACCTTTAGTTGTAAGGTGACAAATGCTACAACTATCACATCTACTGTTTTACAGGTAAGCACCATCAATGTCAATCAAAATAACAGACTGTATTTGATCTATATGGCAACTGATCATAACTTCTTGGGTATTTTTATGCCACCGCCTTTAAGTATCTCTTGGATAATTTAGTTACTGATCAGTTGAATCGTCGTCTTCAAAATAATTAGCAAAGTTTCAGGTTCAACTACAAATAAATCATATCAACTGCAAGCGTTGTCAAGGATATTCGGGTGTCAGTGTATCTAACTGGTATCAGTGCTACTTCAGAGTTGACTCTTAATGGATATGCAGTCAATCGTACGTTTTTCAACATGTTTGCCACCAAAGAAGAACTTCCTTTCTATACGATTAAAGTGCAAGTACAAAGTATGTTCGGAGATATAACTATTGCACAAGTAGAATACACTATTGTTTATTTCGATGTTACATTGATGGAAAATCAAAATGGATGGGCCAGGTACTTGATGAATTCTGGAGTGGCTCAGTTCAACCAATTCGGAGGGACTTCTTCTCCTTCAACGCAAGCTGAGACTCTGTTGCCTCTGCCAGAGAATGGAGATTTTTAGAATAGTGTTATATTTTATGGAATATCTGGAATTGATTGTTCGAGAGGTGCCAGTATATCTATATCGGCTTATCCTACCTTTTTCGATAACTCGAATGTCAACCAATTTGTTCTTAATTCTGAGACTTGGAAGTTGACTTTTGTTTCTTTTGCTAACTACGACTACATCCAGTATCAGAGTCTAAAATGTACTCTTCCTGGTAACAATTGTAACAACAGTGACTGTACAACAAGTCCAAGACCTAATTTTATTCTTAATGGTATATGTCAATTTTGCCATTATTCTTGTTTAACTTGTTCTACCTCATCGTCGATTTGCGATACCTGTAACGTAACTCGATAACTAAACTAAAATAATAAGTTATGCGAATGTTCTTCTGGATATTTCGATCCTTTTCAGAACAGCTCTCTGTGTTAGAGTTGTTTTCCTTGTGAGACTTGTGTCTCTCGTAATGAGGTGTGTTTGACCTGTCATAAATCTATGAATATGATCTTAAATTCAGTGCTATCAATATGCTAGTGTACATTAGGATTTTATCCTAATTATATTATTGTTAATGAAACTCAACAATATAATAACACTGTACCTTGTTTGTAATGTTCTGTTAATTGTTTGTTATGTCTTAATTAGACTTTTTGCCTTGCTTGTGATCTTGATACCTATTTGACTGATGGACAATGTTTTACTGTCTGTAATAGCAATCAGGCTTACTAGGCTGGAGCTTGTCTTGCTTCTAGTAGCTCTCTTTTTGATCAAGAAGGACGATTAGGATTTGATTGGGAATATTAAACTAGTTAAAGCGTTATCAACTATACTCTTACCTTCTCACAATCTGATGTGAGATTTTATTATTTCTAAAACTAAACTGGCTATAGCTTTGAATAGTCAAGTAGCCAGCAAAGTCAATCTGATAGTCAGTCATCTCAATTCTATTATGATGATGGAGATGCAGCTCTATCAGGATATTCAGCCTCAAGTGTTCAACAAGTGACTCCAAATGTTCCAATAGTAGCTTTACTTCTCAACTAGAGTGAAGGTGCTCAAAGTGCTCAACAGTCATTTGATTTTTCTCAGGTAAAAATACAGCATATCAACGGCTCATATTTGGGATTGAGCTAGCAATATTATTACTATTTGGCGTATTATAGAGAGCAAAGAAGGACAGGGAGAACTGTTCAGTATACAGATCAATATGGTATTCCCTATGGAAAAGTCAATATATCAGTTGATAGGCCAGTAGCCAATCAGAACTATGTCGATGCTTTATCCAGAAATCTATAATTGAAGATAGGTGATGATGTAATTCCATATAAAATGACAGCTAATCAAGCGAATTCAGCAGGTACTCAGTTCTTTATGAGTGCTGCTCTGGATCGTTCATACTATGACTAGACAGCTACTTTAACTTTAAAGAATCCTGGGTTGGTGAGATCGAACTAGACTGCTAGCCAGGTGGTGGCTGTCTCTGCTCCAATATCGATATACGTATGTAATATAGCTAGTGATGTGAATAATGCTAATAGTTTGTATGATAGTAATTCAATAATCGTTCAGGTTTTGTGGGGACTGGGTAAGTATCCTTTGTTTATTGGTTTTGGGTGGATGTTTATGCCTTTAATGTACACTCTTCAATTTATAATGAGTCTTAATTACATAGATGCTCAAAGACCACTTAATTTGAATCTTTTCTTGGCTAGTTTTTAAGATTTTAGAAATCCATCTATTTTGTATAACCCTCAAAGAAGAAATCTGGATAATGATGTAGTCAATCATAAATAAATATATAGAAATATACCTGCTTTCAATCGATTCGATAGAGGAATTGATTTCATGAAAAATTGTTTTCAGTTCTTCTTTGTTCCTTTCTTGGCATTCATTCTCTACCTGTTGATAGTTGGCTTCAATATGCTCATGAATAAATGCTTGAAAAAAGATATTCCGATTATCAGTTAATATTTACAACCAAGACTACCTCTACTGATTGGAGCATATACTTTGGTGCAGGCTTTACCTGTCAGCTTCTTCTTCTTTGCTCAACTTAATGATACTAAATTTAATTAATCGTATCCTATTTTCAATACTGCTATGTCATATTTGGCTTTCTTTTTGACTTGTTCGATTCCTTTGTTGTTATTGGCCTATATCTATTACAAATAGACCAATAAGTAGACAAAATTTAATTCTGGGAGTCAGTTGATACTAGTATTCAAGCAGATGTTGGCATCGTAGCCTTTAAGTAATAATAGAGGTTTTCATACTGATCCTTTATGGACTCAAAAATCAGATAAAACTGTATCATATGGATTTGCTGCTTCTGTCTTCTATTTGGCTATTTTTTATGGATTTTTTACCTCATTCTTCTATAACAATTTTGCATGGCAACTAACAGGTTTGATCCTTATTACCACTCTTTTTGGTTTCTTTGCCTTAGTTAATAGCCAATTTGATAGCACAATCATTAAAATATTCTTTGTCTTGTTTTCAGTATTACTTCTGGCTTTCTTGTTCTTATTGGCTGCTTTGGGCTCGACTGTATCGACTACACCATGTGGAATGTAAGGATTGGGTTATTTGGGTATAGGTTTTCTTTATGCTTTGGTAGTTCTTAGTTTGATAGCTAGTTTATACTTGGTTTGGTTTACTAGTTTCAATATTTATTCCTATTTTTGTAAGGATAGACCAGTAATATAAAATTTAGCTGATAGGAAATTAAATAATAATGATAATCAGTAGGCTTAGAGGTTGAAGTCGATGCGAGAAAGGACAAATAAATCAAAATTGATGACTAAGAGAGCTGGAACTAATATAGCTAGTAATTTCGGACATCATGATCAGATGGATAACAATCGACCTGAAGAAGAAGATCCTATTGATTCTTAAAATAGATTGTATATTAGAAGAGAACAAAATGGTGATGAGGATAGTCGTGATAGAATATTATTCAATCGTGTTCAAAATAATGGAAATTATCTGTATGTGTCTGAAAATGCACAAAGACCTTATGAATTCGACTAGGAACAGGGAAAATTCATATCAGGATATCCAAGAGTGTATGTTAACGATAGTGGATAAATAACCGATCCTGAAGGAAGACTTGTGCTTATGTATAGAGGCCCGCCTACCCAGCATGTTGAGCCACCATCACCAGCTGCTATTCATGTAATTTCGAGTAAATAGCAATAATATTATCCTAAACCTAACATCAGGCCAAGTCAAACTTCTATTTAGTCCTAGAATAACATATATCGAGTGAATAACTAACCAAGGCAAGTGATAATTAGTTAGCAACCTAGTAGTCCTGAGAAGTCACAACCTTTTTTGCCTTTTAGGCCATCATAAAAAGATACATAGGTGATGGTAATTCATCGTTATAATTTGAATGGATAGTAGTATTAGAAGGTAGGCGAGGATGAAAACAACAGAATAATACTGAGAAACCTTCGAACAAAGTAGACAAAAGTGGTCAATCCCAATGAGTTAACAACATCGATGCGAAGTATATAGTAATCATAGCGTGCATTGATAATAAACAAGCCTAATATTGGTTAGACAGTTGTGTATAGTTAGGGCGAGATATCTCCTGAGATAAGGAACAATAATGTGGTCTTTGAGAAGAACAGGAAGATAAAGACTGGAGATAGCGAGTATATAAATATCGGTGAGGATGGAGATCTGGTGAGGATGTACAATACTGGTAGCCGTAAGATCTAGAAGTTTAGCTAGGAAGATTATTTGAGGGCATTTTTGGATAGTTTTAATAATAGAGTTAATTTGAATAGTAGAGATTATAATGTGCAAAATATGGGTGGAGGGCAAGTGCTACTTGTTGATAATGGAAATAGTTCTAACAGAAAAACTGTCAGCTAGAATTAATTTAATATTATCAAAAGACAAAATTAAGATTAGCTTTTGAGAAAAGTTAATAAAAGCTAAGATCAAATTAGACAAATTGTTGGAAATCATTTTAGAAGTGGATTAGGAAATAGTAGAGGAAATAATGTTGGACAGGCTATTGGACAGGGAATAATCCAAAATATCAATCAAAGTGTAGGACATGGACAATATCTAGGACAGGGACAAGGCCAAAGAATAGGATAGAATGTTGTCCAAACTATCAGGCAAAGTGATGTTCAAGGGCTAAATCAAAATATAGGTCAGAATGTTGTTGTTCAGAACATCAGATAATCTCATGGACAAGGACAAGGAGTCACTAGAATGTACAATCCTCCAAATAACACCCTAAATATTCAAAGTCCACAAAGCCCACAAAACAACCTTTACACAACTAACACACACAGAATAGAGAGAACAGTAGAAGACAATCGCAGGTCAGCAGATGTAAAAGCTCCAATCGCATCCAACAGCAACATTCTTCTTCTTCAGAGCAAGGCAACAAAGCCAATGGACTCAAAAGAGAGTGAAAAGCATATTTAAGGTCAAGCAAATAAATATGTATCATCTTACAAGCAATAGGTGAGAACTACTAACAACAATAACCAGTTGAACACTTCTCATAAATCGATAACAGAGTACAGAAGTATAAATAACAGTCCAAAGAGTATCTAGATGCAGAGATTTACCTAGATCAGACAGGAATCACCTCGAAGTCGATAGAATATCCAATACATTTCTAAGAAGTAGGTGTAGAAGTAGGTGTAGTTGTAGGAAGAGGAGTTGTAGCCTGATACAATAGAGTATATAGTGAAGCATAGTGCAGGTCCTTTCCAGATGTATGTTATGCCGGCGGATAAAGTCAGAGAAGTGAATGATGAAGATGAGTACAATAAAGATGATAATATTGAGAGGAAGATTATATTGGGACACGATGTGGCTTCTTATCAAAATAGAATGGAAAGTCAGTATAATGGGTGTATTATCTTTATGGTTGATATGAGTAACGGATAGGAGTATAGAATCAACTGATTGTTCATTATCTTGACTAACTAATAATCATTATGATTGATTAGTTTTTAATATTATTTATTATCTTTATCGTAATTTATAATTATTTCAATAATAATGAAAATATCAGTTGTGCATGTATTTTTATCGAGTTTATTTGAACATTTTCTAAATATTTTACCTATCTTTCATGACGACTTCTTTTATCATTTCTTATCCATTTCTTGATACTTTGAATCGAATTTGACTGCTTTATCTAATTATTGAACTATCTTCTGAATTTCTTTTGATTTATCTGTTGATTTTAGTTTATTTGATAGTTTATTTTTGAGTATTAATATTTTTGAGTTGTTTTTGAATATCAACTGTATAATTTCTAACTTGTTCTTGTTCTTTTTAACAAGCTTTCAAAGACAAAAACATTTCTTATAATCCTATTTATTCTTTAGCTACATAAGATGATAAATACCTAGGGTATCTTTTTGTTTATGCAATTAATTTCTAAACTCTTCTATTTGTTTTCTCAGCTAGATTAACAATTTTTAATTGATATTGCTATTTTTATCTTTTTTATACTATTTTTACAAATCTTACAAATCATATTAAATTTGTAATTTTTATCTAAAAACCTAACTGATACTCTAGTAACTACTAAATAGCTATTCTAGCATACGATTAGTTTTCTCGTTTTATATACTTTATACCAACCTTATAAATATCTTTTATAATAGTTATTTCTGGTAGTGTAGTAAATCAACTGTAAAATCATTGTCTTCGATGATTTCGTTGTCAGTTGGTTGTTTTTATTGACGTTATAATTCATAATAATGGATTTTGTGGTCGTTGTATTCTCTTCTCAGGAGATTGAGTTCGTTTATTAATGATTAGTTTATTTTTTATGATTTTGTTAGTTATTATGATAAATAGTCTATCTAATTCTTCAACTATTTTTATAGCTTTTTGTATAACATTTCACTACCTTTCTAGACCTATCTCTATCTCTCGTATTTCAATAAAAGATCACTATTTTTATTACTAAGTATCAATATACAATTCCATATATTTTACAACTAAGATACCACTTGATTGTCCATTTAGCTAGATTGATATTATTTAGATAGTCCAAGATCGATGCCCATTCTATCAAAGCTATCTAGCTAATTGTTAATTTTTTAGACAGCATGAACGATTTGTTCTATGGTATTTTATTTATGTTGAATGTTGTTTTGTAGTTGATGATTTTATAATTTGTATTGTTGTTATTGTTATTGATAGTGGAGGATGGTATTTTTGTATAGTTTTTATATATTTTATAATTTGAGATGGAGTGTTTGGTTTTAGTCTTGTTGTTTTACTAATTAGAATTATAGTTGGCTTTGTTATTTATGGGGTACCGATGATTGGTGTAGTTTGTTAGACTGAATTCGTTATAAACCGTTGACATTTCTTATTATAACTATCTTTATATTAATATGTTTGATCTCATTTGAATTAATAATATAAAATGTTTGAATTGATTAATATAAAATGATATAAATTAAATATAAATAATAGATGCGATTGCTAATTGTATCAGTAGTGGATGGTTCTGGTTCGATTATTACTGAAAAACTAGCTTCTATTTTTCATAGTTGTTTTATCACTGATGCTAAAGGCCTAATCTTGGGACATTAATCTTTTTGAAATTGGTTGTAAATTTCTAACTTTCTGGTTAAAAGTAGATGCTGATTTAACTCTAATATAAGCATGTTCTAACTCTTTGAATACCCTATCAAGTGTTTTATATAAGGTGAAAGTGGTTTGAGTTAATTTTTATACTACTTCATCAAAAGTAAAATCAATGCATGAGTTGAGTGTATTACAGTTGGTAAATAACATTTATTTGCTTATTATTAGCGAATGATAAATATTTTTATCATATTTTTAAAACAAAGGTTTTATTACTTTTTATAAAGTGTCATAATTCTATAACTTTGAACTTATCTCGACCATCAACATCACCAAGTGGTTGAGCATTTTATCTAGAGACTAGTATTTGTGGATGATGGGGTTGAGAGGGTGTCGGGTGTTGGTTTATACTATGCGACTGATCCACAGAGAGCAGATGTGGATGAGTTCGTAGTTGGTTATTTCGTTGAAGAGGTCGAGCGCTGAGGTGTCTCTGGGCCAGATCTCGTGGATTTACATTTTTGAGATTTAGTTGACACCACTTGAGTTGATGTTTTTGTTGTAGAGAGTGTCAAGTGATATTTTGTTGATGATTTGTTATGTTTATGTGGTTGCTATCAATGTGCTTTATTTGTGGTTTATTATTTTTTATAAAAGAGGGACAATGCTCAACATTGAGTATAGTATTGATGTTTATACTTGTTCTAGAGATGGGTTGTTGTTATCTTGTATTGATTGGCTAAAAGTATTTATGTCTTGGTAATTTCCATTAAATGAAATAAGAGTTAGTAATCTCAACAAGGCAAGTAGTTCCTGTTTTGCAGCCATTGTTATGCTGTTAGTCTAATTATGATTGCTATTCCAGCATCCTAGAGTTTATTTCATGTTGAAACCTACTTTGACTCCAAGTTGGTTCATAAGCGTTGTGATTCTCATATGTAGAACAGAACTTGAAAAGATCATATTTTTTATATCAAAAAATACATTTTATTTTAATTATAAATTTTAGTTGCTAACTAACTATGATAAAAGTTCAACTATCCAAATAACATGATACGATCTGTTGTCTTTAATGGCTTTATGTAATAACGTATTCAAGACTTCGATATAATTCTTTTTCAATTTTGGGTGTTTGTTTTAGATGAGGGCTAGCTGGTTATTTTTGGTTGCTGAGAGGAAGTAGTGACACAAACTGATGAAGAAGACTGCGTGTCCTTCATAGGATTAAGGTAGAGAGTATAAAAGAAGTTAAGAAAGAGTGCTACTGGTTTATATTATATTCGACAGAAGGTACCAATTAGGATTGGAATAGGTGAGGTAGTTATGAGGCAACTATCTGTCTAATTTAGAATGCAATAAAATCACAATAATGATCTAGTTTGTTGTCATATTTTAACCTTCTATATTAGAATTCATAAAATCTATTAAGATTTATTCTAGCCAGTTGTTGAGTTGTACGGGTTGATTAGAACTGAGATCAATCAATAGACAGATGCCATGTTAAACAACTATTTAGAGTGCTAGTTCTGAATGTTTGGTTCTTTTTATTTTTTATATTTAGTTGATGATGGTGATGAGGAAGAGTTTGAGTGTTTTTGCTATTTTTTATTATTTTATCATTAAGGAAAATTATTATCTACTTACTATTGATTTTATCTTGAAAAAGTAAAGGATGGCTTATTAGTAGTATTACCAGAAGTTGGATGTTTATTTGATATTTTTGTATAACCCAAACTAAAAGAATATATAATAATAGTTGATAATAAACTTAAGATAGGTTTTAATGCATGTTTTTTTGATATTGATACTCAATTTAACCAAATTTCTAAACACATCTTCAACTACTTAGTAGCTGTCTTAGAGATCTAGACTTAAGATGGCAAAATCTATGGATTTCATGTACCAATCGGTATAGCTCCAGCACTCTTAGATATTCATTTTGATGTGTTTGTTATGATAGTTCATCCAGAAGATATTTATGAAATGTGTTTTAGTTTTGAGGGTGTCTAGTGATAGTTATTTATTTTTTAATTTATAAAAGAGTTATTTCTTAAGATATGGCCTGTATTCGTTCCAACTCATGAGATATTATAGGTTTTGGTGGGATGGGTTGTATTTTATCTGCTATAGAGTATGCTATTTTAGTTTTAAGTTGTCGTTCAGTTAGATCTAGAGATGGCGGTTGTAGAGATGATGGATCTTTAGGGTGGGGTCGTGTTGTAGTTTTGTGTTTATGATATTTAGATTGGTTAGTACTTGGTATATTTATTATTTTAGTTTTGTGTGTTGTAGTCTTAGTTTTTAATCTAGATTGAACTATCTGCTGAGTAGTATAATGAGTAGTCCTACAGTATAGGAAGTGGCTTATTTTTTGAATACGAGTTGAAAGCTACCTCCTCTATTTTCCATCTATATTAATCTTTTAACTTATAAAGGTATTCTTTATTTTCCATCATCTTTTTATTCCAAATAGTTCAAAGTCATATATTTTATTAATCTAACGGCTGTACTTATCTACCCATACCTTCTTCCCCGCATATATTTATTTATTATTTTAGGAGTCTCATTTACTTGTTCAAAAGAGAGGATATTTGTGAGATATATTGTTATAAATTTGAAGTTGAAGTATGGTTATACTATCCTCAGTGATGAGGGATGTTTGTATAGGAAGTTTAAGGTGTGGATTAGTGTTTTTGCGTATGGTTATAGGACTGAACTATGATAGCTGTCTACTGTTTTTTTTATTAGGTAAGTGATTGTTTTGATAAATTAGTTTTATAAAAAATAAGGGTTGTTATGCAAAATGGTCAACAGAAGATGGTTGGCAGCAGTGAGTGAACTGAATTTGTTTTATTTGAAGTTGAGGATCATTTAAACAGCAAATTATAATTTATTTTTAGTTGATTATTTGTATTACCAGTCGATGACATCTATAGTTTGATTGTTCCATTTTGATATCTATTATATTATCTACTGGCATATGCTAAAACATCCTGATGATTCTATCATGGATGACAGTGCAAGTAGATTCAGATGTAGATAATTGGCTGTATTGATGTATTTCAAGATGTGTGAGGTGAAGAGGGCTACATAGAACTGCTACATGGAATGGAAGTATTGTCTTATCAAATGCTATTTTGATTAGAAGTAACATCCGTTTGATATTATTAGTCTCAAAAAGAACTAATAAACATATTCTGTACTAAGATCGTATATTTATAGCTATTACTAACTCATATAATTAGAACTGATTACTTCTAGACTCTTTCTGAATAACATACTAACAACTTAGTTATCGTTTTTTATCAGCTATCTGAATCGAAGGGCACTGAGTTGTTCGTTAGAAGATAGACAGGTTGATGAGATCAGCTTTGTTAGACGGCAAATGGGTAGACATTTTAGAATTTATTGATTGCTATTGTATTAATGTTGTCTAAAAGATTCATTTTGATCATCCATGATCGATTAGGTGGTGAAGTCGATGTATCTGTAGATATGTGGATAGGTGTTTCTTTTTATTTTAAGGTAGGATGCCGGAAGAGTGAAGATGGAGCAGATGGAATTGAAGATGAATTTATGTTTCTACGGCTAGTAGGTTGAGATTTGGTCATTTAGTTTTATGTAATTTTATAAAAATAGAGCTTATTGGATTCCTTGTAAAGGCGGTATAATACTTAAATCCAAGTTAGTGAATAATAATTGAATATATTAGTATCTTGAGGCCATTCCTTGATAGCGAAAGAGTTGTTTGATCTATGAATTGGCTCCAATGGTTGAGATGCTAAATGGATGCTTCAGGAGGAGGTTGAGAACCAGGCTATCGATTGCTGATAGGGAAACAGTGTCGTCTGTTTATAGTTTTGGTATTATAGTTGATATGATGGGGAGGATTTGCTTTTTAGTGTTTTAAATAGTGAAGAATGAACGATTTAGGTTGTATACCAAGTTGAGACAGTTGCTAAGAATGTTGATTTAAAAACTGTATTTAACGTTTTTTGACCGTTTTTCTTGAGATAGTTAGGCTTATGCTACATTTTAGAAACATTTCCAGATGCCCATACCAAGATTAGCACTTAAAGTATCAAATTTAACTATTTTTTCCATAAAAGGATTGCTTTATTGATCTAATTTTTTTTTATACAGCAGATCAAGAGAGGTCTAGAAGGCCAAAAAGATATTTTGTTGCAAGTAGACGATTTATCTAACCATTTTAGCAAATATTTGAGAATTTTCAAAGAGAGTATCAGGTTACTTGAAAGCTTTGTAGATAATTTTACCATTGTAGAAAGTAGATTAATTGATAGAAATATATTATTAGATTAATTTAAGACAATATTAAACTCTTAGATATCCACACCTTTTTATTATTTCTTCAACAACTTTTATTATATCTGAATATATTTATTGTTTAATATTTTAGTCGTTTTAGTTGGCAAAATATCTTATTTTTAACACTTTATTTTTCCCTTAAGGAGTTGATAGTTTTTTTAAATGTTATTTACATTTAGTTTATGTTGAAGTCATTTATGCAAATATTTTAACAAAATATTATATTTATTTATCCTTGATTTCTTCATTATTTTTTATCTTTTCACTAAAAAACATCTTTTGCATTAAAATTTATAAATCTTTTGGCTATCTTTTGATCTATTATGGTTTTTTGCTCATTTATTGTGGATTTATTTATGCGATTCTTGATTTTGCTATTGTATCTGGTTATTTATCTACTTTAGTAGTTGATGAAGGACTATTTAGTAATTGTGATTGTTCTAGTTTGTTTTATTTTTTTTGTTAGGACATATTGAATGTGCCTGTCTTTTTGCTGCCTAAAGTACTTGGCACTGTCACACTTTTAAGCATTTAAGTTTATTTTGATGGCACTCCTAGTAGGTTGTTTGGAACTTTAGGAGGGGGCATAGGAGGCTGTTTGTTGGTTTATTTGTTGTTTTAGACTGGAGAGAAGAGAGATTGTTTGGCGGGTTCTGACATAACAAATGATTGTAATTCTCAAATTAATTGAATATTATATCAACTAATATTAATTCAAATATCAATTTACAATATCATTTTTTATATCATTTTATGTCATTTTTAAACATTTTTTAACAAATATTTCCTATTTAAAGAGCAAGATTAACAGCCTAACCCAAGTAATTTTAAGCTGTTATTTATTTTATTTTAGATAGAGATTAGTCAGGTATTTTACCTTTTAGTTATTTGAGTAAATTGTTACGAACTTACTAATCAAATTGTTTTCCTCTACTTAATTTCTTCAATAGTTAATATGGTTCAGGATATTAAACTTTTCTCAATTATGTTTGAATGGCTTAAGTGATCACTTCCAAATGTTGTCTCAATTCCTATCTCATAAACTGATGATTGGCATCTACTTTTCCTAAACCTTTAGTCAAACTGTCATATGCTATTAATGAATATCCAAGGATAGTGCCTTGATTTCTAAGTACAGTAGAATCAGAGAGATCTCTTTGTTGTCTGCTGATGGGTAGTTTATTTCTAAAATGATCTATCAAAGAATTGGCTACACCTAGATTTCCTTAGCAGTTTTAAAAATCTATTGGATTTACTTTATGAGGCATTGTACTTGAACCTACTTCTCCTTATTTTGTTCTTTGTTGCATGTAGCCTTTCGATATATATTACCATGTATCTCTACACAAACCTAAAAGAATAGTATTGAAGGCTCCAATCTAAGTAAAAGCTCTACATAGACTATCATGAGGTTATATTTGAGTTGTGTAGGGATTGAAAGTTAGACCTAATCTTTACTATACAAATGATTGAGATATTTATCTCCAATTGTGATCTGGATAGACAAAGTAGTGAGCATTGTAGTTGCCTACTGCGCCATTGAATTTACCTTATATCTGTGTTTACTTGAGTCTGAGTACTTGTTTGGCTAATCGGTATGAAAAGTTGGCATACTATTTGCCAAGAGTTGTGGGAGAGGCTGGTTGTCCATGAGTATGTGCTAACATGGGATATTTAGCCCATCTTTGACTGGCATCGATAAGAGTATTGAGTACTTTATTTGTTTTAGGAATAACAATAGAATTTAGAGATTATTTTAGCATAAGTGCATATGAGAGATTATTGATATCTTAGCTCGTACAGCAGAAGTGAATAGATTATTTGTAGTGTTATATGTTGTTTTTTAATGTAGTATTCAACGGATTTGAGATCGTGATTGGTTGTTGCTTCAATTTTTTTGACTTGTTATGCTGAAGCCAAATTAAAATTATTTACTAAACAATCTAGCTGAGGTTTAATTATTGATATAGGAGCAGAAGGCTATTCTTTGATGATTCCTTTTTCGAGCATATGGAGAAGCCATTGTGATTCTACTATAATCCTGTACTTCATAAGGGCAGATTCCCAACCCCAACCCCAACCCCAACCCCAACCCCAACCCCAACCCCAACCCCAACCCCAACCCCAACCCCAACCCCTGAATTTAGCTACAGATGATATGAATATCTTCATTGATAAAAGTATGAATATAATCAAGTGTTGATTGATGCGAGGTACATCAGATAGAAACAATGTTACTAACTATGGAATCGAGTATCAGGGAAGACAAATTAAGTTGGGCAACACTTGGAAGGAGATCAGCAAAAATATAGACATGGAGATAAGTTAAAAAAAGGTAGCAGCATCTTTGAAGTTAGCTCTTTTTGACAAACTTAAATCTTCTCTTCATCTTTCGCAGAATGATCTATAAGCTGTTCTCCAACAGTATTCTGATACTTTATGATTTAATATACACATCTTATGACTCTTTCCAGCATGGACTACTACATAAACCGGCTAAAGTTATATCTAATTATTTGAATATGCGACCCACCTCGAGAAGCACTCTTATTCCATCCAAAAAGAACCCCACCAAATCATAACTTATCACATGGGTAAACGATGCCCTTCCCAGCTCTATGGCTAAAGTGAAAGACCTTGGAGAGTTAGGTAATGGAATAGCCTATCTTTTCATTTTGAACAAAATTCTGCCGAACAGTATTAGACCTCAAAAAATAAACCTTAAAGCTAACAATGAGTTTGCTAGGAGAAATAATTTGATGATGCTAGCTTCTGCTTTACAAAAATAGAACATTTCTTATCCAATTGAAGTACATAAAATGCTATCTAGATTGATAAACTAGCACAGATGAAGTATCAGGACAACTTTCATCTTGCTACCTTTCTTTACAACCTGCAGTTCACTAATAAAGTAAGTAGATAAAAAAGTACTGGGAGGTCTGTTTCACAAGTTAAATAAAAAAACAAAGAATCAATCAAATAAGACCCAATGAAAAAAAAGTATAAACCTATCGAACAAATGAAACAAAAAAAAGATTAACCGAAAGAAATAGTCAAAAAGGCTCCTTAAGAATTGACTATTGAGGTGTTAGAAAGTTGTAAGAAACCAACTAAACCTTTATAAAAATTATAGACTCCTTTAACTATTGAAGAATCATACAAAAGATTTTTGAGGCCAAGTATTCACAACAAATTTTCTATTCTAGGTTCAAAAAAGAAGGAAACTATCGCCTTAGACTCCAAGTAGAAAGAAGAAGATAAAGAGAACACCTAGGTGTAAAACTAATACAAAGAAGATGATTCACTACTTATCTCTGCTAGTAAAGCTATGGAAATCATCGTGGGTAATACAGTGAACGAGGTTGAAGAGGTGAAGGTGGACTAGACTAAGTGATGGTAATTGATTCTGATTTATTGTATGAAGAGCTATATTTTGATTATAGTTGGATGATTGATAATTATTTCGTATCTATGCTCCGTCCGTAAGCCACTCTTCCTGTTCAACTCAACTCGGAGGCCTACTTCTTTGACTCTTGTCATCAGCGCACTTATTTCCTTCGCGATGGGAGTCTTAGAGTTCAGTCTACTGGCAGTGAATAACAAAAGGTGTCGATTCATTTGTCAAGTACGGATCCTCGTCCTCCCTTGATGGGTCATTTGGTGACTATAGAGGGTGAGGTACTTCGGAATGTGCAGAGCAATATTGCAGCAGTGAGTAGTTAATAGGCGATAATACGAAGTTGTAGTGAAGTGCAGACTGGTTCATTTTGGTAATGGTATTCTCCTCAATCTCTTTCTTCAATTGAATTGGGAATCTGTACTATGAATGACAACCAGATAATGTCATATCAACTCATGAATTTCAATTCTTCAACTGCTAGAACCATTTCTTTTACAATTAAAGACAATAAGATGGAAGCCTGGATTAATGGAACTAAACCAAATAAACAGAATAGTGTTGATATTAGCAACTAAATAAAAAAATATAAAATATTTCCTTGTGCCTCTATCAAAAAAAAAGGAAATACTCTTATTTTCAGTCCATTTCTAACTACCAAAATCAACTAACTATCGTCATTCAATCCCTTCGGTTTTCTTCACTTAAAATAACCAAATAAAGTTCAATAAATCAAATAGTAACTTCCAAAAGATCCTATTTTAACCAAATTAATTCAAGTTTCTTAAGATAAAATGTTACTGGTTTGGTAAAATAATAAAATTAAACTCATAAGGAGAAACCCTTCAACTTATTAATTTTATTTTCCTCAGACAGCTGTTCATAAATCTGGAGTCTTAAATTTATTTTCAAAAGAATAGTATTTACAACTAAAAAGTTGGAGAGGATAGAAAAGTTTATTTTAATTATGTCATCTTATTAGTTTGCAGAATTGTTTCGAATGGATTCGATATTTACTATGCCAGCTAGATGAATAGTAGTCAGATAGAGTTGACCTTTATCGTTTGCTTTTACTAAAATTATTTATTATTCGACCTTATTTGTATTAGATTGGGGTAACTATTCCTAATCCGAGTTTGCATTGTGAGCTAGATATAGGAAGATATAGATAGGCTCTTTAATATTTTGAAGGCTACAAAAATATAAAAAAATAACTTTTGTAACTTCAATGTGGTTCAAATCAAGTAAATATTTAAGGAGATATAAAATAAATAACTTAAAACTATCTTCTATCTAAAAAAGATAATACCATTATCATTTATCATCTAGGCAGATAGATAAGGTAGATATTCAGAGAGACTATAAATAGCAAAAGTATAAATAAAAGAGTATTGGTATAATCCTATCAATAAGCTGATTTGAGGTATTTACAAAATGATGGATCTTGTTTGTATAAAATTCTAACATCATCTCTTTAACAAAAAAGAAAGGAAGAGTAAAATTATGTAGCTAGTAAAAATGATATACAAGAGTTGGTCAAAGTCTTTAGCATTGAAGAAGAAATAGCTATTAGAGCTCTCTAAAATACTGGTAATATAGAAGAAGCTTTAGTATGGATATATAGTGAAAGAAAAGAGTTGAAGAAAAAATAGAATAATAAGGAATAAACTCAAATATGTGGTGAGTTGGTGTCAATGGTAGAAATGAATACGATTTATACCAGATTGTTGGTGTCAATTAATAATACTTTATTGGTTTTGGGTGTAGTGCCATCGTAGTTGAGAAAATATGTTTATTATGGAAAGAATTAGTTTGTTGATTTGAATTCTTTTAAGCATGAACCTTCGATGGAGTATATTGATTATTAAAAATGGTATAATTAGAGTAATCATCCTTCTTTGAGTATTTTAGATTCTTTGGAAGTTAAATAAAAGATATAATTCTTGTCAAAATCTAATAAAAATATGTATTTCATTTATCTTAAAAATAATAAACCTTTTTCTCAATAAATTAACTACTTACTAGACAATTTATACTTAAAATAGTCATCATTGTTGATCAAATAACCTCCTAGATAGCTTCCTTTTCAATTGAAAGATGTTTTTAGATCTATTAAAGGATAAATTATCCCATCAAATGTTGATAAAAATGATAAAAATTCATCATCGACATCTCAAGTTCAAAAAATAACCATAAAAATAGATCTATCTCTTCTTGAACAACCTAATAACTGCTCTGAGGTGATTCCTCTTACTATCTAGCACGGTCCGCCAGGAGTTAATAAAAATTATTCAATTTCATCTATTTTTTCACCTAATGGATCATTTCTAGGCAACTATCCTCATGGAATAAGGCTGAAGCATCTCTATGGACTATTGGTTCAGACAAAGAAAGTGAATTTAAAACGATGTCTCAATAGAAAGAATGTTAACTATATAAAAGAAGGTTATATATATTTTAGAGATAGCTGGGGAAATAAAAGTCAAAAATATAATTTTAAATTTGAAGAGGATAAAGAAGAAGCTGTTATAGATATTAATAGTAAATCTTATTGGAAGGAAATTGTTGTAGAACCAAAGTATACTAATATTAAGAAATTACCATTTTAGTTAGGTTCAGTTACTATTTATGGAGCATCAGTATCGCAATAAGTATATCATAGAGAATATTCTCAAAAACTATCTAATTTAATAAATTAATCATCAAAACAAAGAGTTTTTGTTTTATCTTTTAAACCTATCTCAACTAATACAATATAGCTATAATACACAATTCAAATATCATAGAAAGGAGATTTATCTCTAAATATATCAGATAAATTCTAAATTCTAAATTCTACTTAGTTATCTTTATCAACTAAAATCAATATATTCTAGTAAATGGAATGTAAGAAACCAAATATACTCATAAAATATCTATCATCGAACTATGCTAGTAAAAATATGTAGCCTTTTTTGAAATATATATCTCGTTCTTGTTCTTTTTCTTTGGATAATTATTAACAAAAATATATGAGACAGTTCATTGATATGGTGGTCTTTATTTCTCAAAATATCTAAGGGAAATAATACTATAAATCGATAATGTAAAAAATATGGAGTAATAAACATGGACAGTAGTATCTTACTTAATTTATAAAATCAATTAATTCAGTACCAATTCTACCTTTCCAGTTTTTATAGCAAACTATTCAAAAGCTATCTCCTTAGATCCTCCAATAGATTTTGAAATTAGCTCTTGAAACAGTAAATACTAAAAGATCTAAATAATATAGAAATCTTGGGAGTTAAAATTCTTATCTTTACTTTGAAAAATAATTCTATAGTAACTACTATTTTAACTTGGTCTAGAATAACAAAGAATAAAGCCATAAAATATTCGAATAGGAACTGATTAAATGCGAAATAGCTGTATTTAAAAGTGACTATAGCAGAAGAATAATCATGAAATTGCCATCAAAGTATCAAATAACTAATGCTACTCTTAAAATATAGAAATCATAGTATTCATCCAAAGTTTACTATAGTATCTATCGATTGCAGGCTCAAGGAAAAAAACTGGTAAGTTCTGGAACTATCCACTAACACCAATGGATTCAGCTAGCTAAAATTTCTTATCAAGAAGATAGTAGCTCAATAAATAAATCTCTAAATATGTTTGGATTAGATACTGATCAAATATAAGCTGAATACCTATAAGTAGAACTACATTTTAGTTAAACTGGCATTATTAGTTCTATTAGTGATAATAAAGTGTCTCAAGTTGATATTTTACCTTAAATTTATGGGTATTCGATTGGAAAAGGTTAGAATATACATTATATTGATGAGTTATTTGGATTTAATCCTGAAGATATGTTTTTCTTATCATTGACTTCTTTGTCATCAAGTCATATGAAAAAATATTCAATTTCTAAAGGAAAAAATATTGAATATATCTATTATACACCCTATAAGTAAGATATCAAAATACTACAAGCATCTCTTTAAGATAAAATAAACAGAAATGATCTTGATTCTATCGTTAATATTCAAAAAAAGCTTCTCAAAAATAAAGTATTTAGTTCTAAAATAACTCTAGATTATCTCTATACAGTAATAGCTCTGACTCTAACACAACTTCAAAATTTAAAAGTTAATGTAGAAGATAGTACTTGTTAAACGATTTTTAGCACTATTTTGGAAGTAGCTAAAGGACCAATTAAAATTTTAGCATTTAAAGCTATTTCTCACAAAATAAGTCTTTTAATCAAAAGCTTGCCATATATCTAATATGAAATGTCATCACTAGGTCATATCTAATTTTCCTATGAACAGCTAATTAACGTTCTTGACTTAAATAACAGTGATTTATGTAGATCTTTGACTAGATTGATTTTAAGAGGAGTACCATATTAATAAAAATGGGTAGAACTTCTTATTAAAATGTCTCCTCTCACTTAAAGTCATAAATAGATCATTGAATACTTTATCAAAGAATAAAAATGGATAAATAACAAAGTTATTCTTAATTATATTACCTCTCTTACTGATGATCTCTATCATCATTTCCTGAACTCTATATCATACAAAAACCTCAGCAAACTTGTACTTGATCCCAGTGCTAAACCTCGCTTGTAGATTCTTATCTAGTAGATAGTTGAAAGAGCCTCTGATAGTAATCCTGTAGATCTTGATGTAGTGAGTATTATATTCCAGCAATAAGAAGTGATTTGGTAGCAACTATAAAGAGTAATTAGTTCATGTACTGAAGCTACTGACATGATAATGCATCAATTTTTACATAGTGATATTCCTTAGGTCCTAGCACAACAGCATAGCATTCTCTTTATAACTGCAGCTAAGCCTAAATATTCTGAATAATTTGCTGTTTTTTTGGATCAGATCTACATGAAAAATAAAAATATTCTGGCTAAATTGTTTTTAACTCTGGGAGATAAGTGTACTACTCTACATTATGATTTTCTTTAAACAATAGGAAAATTCATAACTGAATTATGTAATTATGGAGGAATAGAAGGAGCAAAAATGACAAATGATTCAAATTTATATAATTTACAAGCAGCTGTTGAAATGCTTAAAGTAGTATAGATTCTTCCAGAAGGAGCAGAACTGCCCAATGAAGATCTTTTTATTAACTGGTATCTCAATAATAATGATTACTAACTGATATCAGTCAATCCAGCAAACAAATCTCCTAACTACTACCTTATCAAACAACTCATAGACCAAATTCTTAGACTAGTCAAACATTCTGATCCTGCCTCAGTCCTTAGTAAATACTCATAGGCATTAAAATCAATCAAACAATCCAAAAGAATATCATTGACTAAAAGACATCTTCTTTTTAATCAACTTCATCATGGAGCTACAATTTTGCTTTCGCAAACTTTAACTCCAGGGTCTCTATCTCCTGTCCTTGTTGGAGGATAGCATCCTCTTATTTCAACTATTATCAATGATCTTAAAGCAAGTACACTCAAAAGACCATTGAAGTCTAATAAATGGAATCCAACTAAATAAGTTTAGTTATCAGAACATTTTGAAGTTAAAGATGTTTCCTCTGTCAAAGATCTTCAAACAGGTAAGGGAGGAAGTAAAAATCCAGCTTTTAAAGTCCCAATTACCCACAAAAACATCAAAATAAGTTGCTAGACAGCTCAATCTCCAACTAAATTTGTCATTGGTTTTTGTCTAAATGATCATGTTTAAAATAAGACTGCTATTTTACCATCTAGAGTTGATCTTTTTGGAGGTAATTAAAAAATACAACTGAAAATAGGTGAGATGGTTCCTTTAGAAGACCAATTTTACCTATCTTATGGTGTAAAGCTCTTTGGATTGAATCTGAATTAACTATCTTCTATTGGTTTATCTCCTTTAAAAAATTTATAGTTCAGATTAAGTGATCCACTATTAAATTCAGCAAGTTAGATCCTTTAAAATAGTCAAAAGAGTAAAAAAGGAGCAATGTATAGCATTTCATTTATCAGTATCAATGGATATGATACTCTTCCTACTGATGATCCTGACTATACATCAATATACTTGACTCTTTTAGGATTTTTGGGTCAAAAGAAATATAGAAAAGACTTGAGAGCAGTCCTTAGTTCACCTTATTTTGACCAAAAACTAGAATTGATTATTCAAGTATTAAATGACCTTTTACCCAATGAACAGATTTAGGAGTTATTGTTAGCTTTGAATCAATAAGGATAAAATATTTTATAGCATTTACTTAAATCTAAAGGAACTAATTCCAAATTAGTAAAAAGTCTTGTTCTGAGTAAACTTACTAAATAAAATATAAATAAGCTATTAGCTCATACATTAAATAGTATTTCTTCAGAATTTATTGATATTGTCACATTAAGTTTAAGATTATGTAGTTATTCTGTGTAAAATAAAATGCAGGAAGGTTTTGCTGACTTTTAGAATATTAAAATGCTTCTTCAAAAGTATTAAACTTCAAAAAATAATACACAATAACTCTATCTTTCATTGATTAACTCTTTATTAACTGTTCCTACTATATATCGTTATGATATTCGAAAATTAATCACTTAAATCATGAATAAGTCGGAAAGAAGTAAATTTTATTCTATTTTGGCTGCTGTTTTACCTTATTATGCTGTTTAATTATAAAACTGTTCATCTAAAAATTATGTTGTATAAATATTCTAAGAACTACTATAGATTTTATCATAAAATCAAAACGCAAATACGATATCTAACTAACCTTTACATCATTTGAAACTATTATGTACTTTTATATTGAATAAAAATGCTAAATAACAATTGATAGAGAAAAGAGCACCAATTAAAATAGCATAATTACTTAAAAGTACAACAAGTATTTTAATAAAATATAATAATGATACAATGAAACTGTTTATAAACTTTTTCCAAACTACATGTATTGATACTTCCTGTCAAGATGAATTCAGTTAGATATTAATTCAGTTAATGACCAGTATTAATGATTTTAATCCAGTACATCATAACTTCTTCATTCATAGCTTCTTTTTCCCATTGATTAATGCTTTCAATGGAATACCATTACTCTTTGTTTGGAAAAATAATCATTAATATCTTAAACAAGTTACTGATATCTTGGAAATCAAACCTATCAAAAGTAGTCTTAAAGTTATTACCTATTAAAACCAACATTATTAACCGATAGATAGTATAGATGAGTTTAACTTGAAACATAACTTGCTATTTATTGAAAAAACAACTGATGTTAAAAAATATAAGTTATGTAAAGGTATTTTATGGGACATAGTTGCAAAAAAATAAAGAAAGCATGAATTCAAAGATGGAAAAATAAAAATATCAGTATCAAATACATAAACTATCAGTGTGTTGCCTGAATAATATAAGGTTTATTAGTAGAACTAATGGTAGAAAAATTTATTAACTAATACTACTTTACTTAATCTAGATAATCCTTGGATATTAGATTAAAAATATAGAGGAGTTTTACCTATTAAATAATCAACCACATAAAGATGTTATTTTATACCTCAATAAATGAAAATCAATTAATTACTTAAACAAATCAATATTGGAGGATTTAAAGTCAATTCTGCAGATCTATAAAAAATCAATGTTAAAAATTATCTTACTGATAAAAAACTTTCTCTAAATGTCAATCTTAAATAAGTACTTCTTGAACAAAAATAACCTTTTATTAAATTATAAATTGAGGCCTCATAAATATTTGCTAGTAGTAGTATTGAAACTCTTTCAAAATAAAATGTAAGTGTTGATTCTTTTATTTCTCAATAAACTATTTTTAAGGCTTTTGAATAGAAAAAAGGGTTATAAAAAATGATAACTGTTCTTGCTGGCAGTGTTAAGAACTGGTCGAATCGATAACAATCTAACATATGGGGTCAATATCTTAAATAGTTGTAGAGTTATTCATGTTTTCCTGTTTTTAGTTCTCTCTATATTAATAAGCAAGGAAATGTTCTACTTCTTTTTGATTTATTGTTGAGTTTACCAGATAAGCAAGATAACAAAAAATGGCTTCTAAAATAAAAGTCTTCAGTAAAAGAATTATATTAAATTATCAAAGATGTTTTTGCTGTTAAAGGAGAACAAGCTAAAATTGTTAGAAATTATGCCATCAAAAGTGGATTTTATAAAATCATGCTAGAAAGACTATTCATGATCACTAAGGAACCTAAAAGATTTAAAATATAAGAATAAAGTATCGAATAAGATGAACTGGTTCCTGCTATGCTTCAAAAGAAATCATCAGAGTAAGACTTCAAAACAAAATTGGTTAAAAAACAAGGAGTTGGATATGGAACTGATAGTTCAGCTAATCAAAAGTGGGATGTTACTGGTCAATAATAAGCTAGAAAGTAAACATCTTAACAGATACTAAGTCTTCTTAAAATTCTTTAACAATTTTTCGATTGCAGCGACTTCAACTACCCTCCTGAGATATTGAATCAAACACTTGAAAGTTCTCTTCTTCCTATCATATAATCATCTCTCAGAGGAGGATCTCTACTCTAAATATCTAAATATGCAGAGTTATTCCAAGGAGAACTAGATTTCATTCAAGTAATAACTAGATGTAAGAGTCTTACATCAATTCTTATGTCTATTCCTAAGTGTTATTAACCCAAACAATCTGAATCTTTGCTTTCTCTTTTGAAAACTTTAGCTAGCACTTCAAAAATATTCATATCATGTCTTACTGGCTCTGCTTCTGAAAAAGTTTCAGAATAAATTGCCAAAAAAATCATTTCTACATACTAACTAGTTGAATAAACTGTTTCTTAATATGAAACAACTCATCATCAAGATGATAAATAAGATAAAAAAATATTATAACTTCCTTTGCTCAAGAAATATCCCCTACTTATGAAAGATCTTAGATTTGACTACATCGATATGAAGGACTCCTCCAACAAGATAAGTAAACATCACTATGCAAGCAATTACCAAACAGGACATAAACCTCCAGTTGATAAAACAATAAGATTAGCTCAAGAGTTGGCAGATATATCTCATGCTTTGCCAATAGATCATACTAATGCTATCTATGTTCGATGTGATAAGGAAAGAGTTGATTTTATGCAGGCATTGATTATGGGATCTAATGGTACTCCTTATGGTCATGGAGCTTTCCTTTTTGATGTCTATTTCGAGGATACTTATCCTAATAGTCCTCCAAAAGTTAACTTGATGACAACAGGTAGTGGTCAAGTCAGATTTAATCCTAATTTATATGCATGTGGTAAGGTATGTTTAAGTTTGCTGGGAACATGGAGAGGTCAGGCTATGTAAAACTGGGATGCAAAGGTATCAACTCTTCTTCAAGTTCTAGTATCGATTCAATCAATTATTATGAGTGAAGATATCTACTTTAACGAACCTGGATTCGAACATGAACAAGGTACTCCTGAAGGCGAGAAAAAGAATGAAGCCTATGCTAATATTGTAAGATATTCTAACGTAAAATATGCAATGCTTGAGAACATAAAGAATCCCCCAAAAGGTTTCTAATCAGTCATTAGAAGGCATTTTTATTTGAAGAAATAATAAATTTTACATGAATGCAATAGATGGTTAAAGTTGGCCTAGAAAAGAGAGGCATCATATAATGGTTTAGTCAGCGATCATAACTACAACTGGTGCAATACATTTAAGAAATCAAAGACATAATATAAAACAATGATGGCTAAATGTATTCAATAACTATAAACTGAACTAAATAAACTTCCTCCACCCACTCAAGGAGATTTTAAAAAAGATAATTCTTCTAAAAAAGCTAAAAAGAAGGTTTAAAAGTCATAAGTTATTAAATAATAATTGCAAATATAAGAAATTGATGTTAGTTATGGATAAAAAGGTTAGTTGTTGTAGTTAGATATCAATGATGAGAAGGTTAAAGATAGGTGGAGTCGATATATTGGAGCTATGGGAGTCTAGGCTGTAACTAAACAAAGTAAGGCTGGAATAGTGTTGTTAGGACTTGGATCTCTGGGCGTAGAAATAGCTAAGAACATTGTGCTGAGTGGGTGTAGATAGTTTGCTGTTTGGGATGATAAAAATGTGTCTTATTCTGATCTTAGTGGTCAGTTCTTTTTATCAGAATCAGATGTGGGAAAATCAAGATTATAAAGTTCTTTCTTTAAATTACAGTAGTTAAATCATTATGTGAAAATGACTAAATTCTAATATAAACATAATGATCTTTAAAACCTGAAAAACTACCAAGTAGTCATAACAACTGAAAGATCACTCGAAGAACAAATCAAAATCAATTCTTTTTGTAGAGCAAACAAAATATATTTCTTATCAGTTGATTGTTATGGTCCTTATGGTCAAATATTCAATGATTTTGGATAGAAATTTTAAGTGATTGACAAAGATGGAGAAGATACAGTTGATGTCTTGATATAGGATATCAGTATAGGTGAGAAAGGAGTAGTTCGAGTTGTGAAAGGTCTCAGGCATCCTTACTAAGATGGAGATACTGTCAGAATAACAGGAGTTAAGGGAATGAAGTCATTAAATAGTGATAAGAGCATAAATAATACTTTACATAAAATAAAAGTGATAAATAGTGCTAGTTTTGAGATAGGTAATACTTAAGATTATGCTCCTTATGAAGGATAAGGCACTGTTTGTAATATAAAAACACCTAAATATATTGATTTCAAGTCGTTAGAAGAATGCATTTAACTTCAAAACATTGATTCCAATTTATAGATCTATGACTGGTCAAAAATGAACAAATTAAAACTTTTACATCAACTATTCTTATCTCTAAGTGATTTTACTAAATAAAATCATAAGATGCCTTGTTCATGGGATAAAAAAGATGCAGATAAATTGATTTAACTAGTCAAGAAAAGAAGGACATAACTAAGTTAGTAATAGATAAAATATTGTAAAGCATTTAGTTATACTTGTTCAGGTACTTTTGGATCTATTTGTGCTTTCTATGGAGGAATAACTGCTCAATAAGCATTCAAAGCTATTACTGGCAAATATACTCCTATCAATCAGTACTTTATAGCTGAATTTTCATAAATTATCTAAACTATTCCAGATTAATAAGAGGCATGGAAGGAATATATTTTGAAGAGAGCTCCTGTTGATAATCGTACAGATGGTTTTAGAAAGATTATTGGTGCTGATATGCTGGGTAAACTTGAAGATGCAAAGGTATTTATGATTGGTTCTGGTGCTATTGGTTGTGAGCTATTGAAAAATTTTGCTATGTTAGAAATTGGTACAGGAAATGGCAATATTACTGTAACTGATCCAGATCATATATAAAATTCAAATTTAAATAGACAATTTTTATTCAGATAAAAACATCTACGTAAACCTAAAAGTGCAACAGCATCGGCAGCAGTGACCCAGATGAATCCTAGATTAAAGGGTCATATAAAACCTCGACTGGACAAGGTGTCATAATCATCAAAGGATGTATTCAATAATGAGTTTTTCTAGGAGTTGACAATCGTTACAAATGCTTTAGACAATGTATAGGCCAGGAGATATGTGGATAGTCGATGCGTATAAACTAAAAGGCCACTATTATAGAGTGGTACTCTTAGTTCTAAAGGTCATGTGCAGGTGATAGTTCCATTTAAAACTTAAACTTATGGCAATATGCAGGATCCCAATGACGCTCAAGGCGATATTCCTCATTGTACATTGAAAATGTTTCCTTAATAGACTTTGCACTGTGTTGAATGGGCTAGAGATCTATTTGGCAAAGAATTTACTTTGAATCCTAAGGCTCTTAAAAAGTTATTAGATGAAAGTGGTAAGTATGTAGTGGGACCATCTGATATTTTGATGTTGAAGGATTGTATTAAACTTGTTGATGCTAGACCGACTAACTTTTAAGATTCTATTTATATAGCTACCAAGATCTTTTATCAGTTGTTTAGAAATGATGTAATGCAACTTCTTTATACTTATCCCCTTGATGCTCAAACTAAAGATGGAAAACCATTTTGGAAGTTACCTAAAAGACCTCCTGTTCCTATATCATAAATTCTACCCAAAGATCCCCTACATTCTACCTTTATCTCATCTTATGCAGTGCTTATTAGTAAAATATATGGAATTCCTTATCCTAAAGATTTTAGATAAAATAATCGTAGAGAGGAAATCACTTTAACTGCTAGTTCAATGAAAGTAGAACCATTTGAGCCTTCTGATAAATTGGCTAAATAATTGGCTAGTGAAGTTGATAATTAAGCAACAGGAAAGTAGACTTAAAAGGAGGTTTAAAAAAAGTAAAAATCATAGCTTGCTGAATTGATGACTTAACCTAACTAAGATGAAAATGAACATAATTTATACCATAAATTCATAAAGATGATCGAATAAATTAAAGAAAATAGCTAACATATTGAATCAAAACCTGAATAATTCTAAAAAGATTAGGATCAAAATGGTCACATCGATTTGATATACTCAATGGCAAACCTAAGAGCTCGTAATTATAAACTTGATTAAATGGATTGGATCACTGTCAAACTGAAAGCAGGTAGAATTACTCCAGCATTATCTACTACTACTAGTTGTGTTGCTGCTCTTCAAACTATTTAACTGGTAAAATATCTGAGAGGATGTCCTTTAGAATAACTAAGAAATGCTTTTCTTAATTTAGCTGTCCCGTCTTTGACTATGGGTGAACCTGGTCCTGTTTAGAAGATAAAAGTTCATGATAAGTTGGATACTAATATATGGTAGAGATGGAGTATAGGTCCTTTGGCTAAAGATAAGATGATTGGAGAGTTGATTGATGGTATAGAGTAGAAATACGAGATAAAGGTGAAGGGTTTAACGTTATCTTAGGGTCCTCAGATATATTCTGATTTTGTGATGAGTTTGTAGAGTAAGAAAGAGGAGAAGCAGAAGTTGTTTAAGAAGACTATTCATTCATTGATAGCAGAGGAGATAGGAGAATAGGGATGCCAGTTTATTGATTTTACTTTAGTGATGGGAGTTGGAGACAATTTGATCAAACATGCACCTACTTTGAGAGTACTACTTTAACCTTGATTATCTAGAATAATGATCTAGTTTACTATTTTATCATTCTTTTAACACATCTTTTCCTCTTTTTCTTCTAATCATACCAATATTAACTTATTTGATTATTATCATATTTTATAGTATTTTATATTATTTATAGTATTTTTGAGTTTTATTCAATTGATTGAGATATTTATAGATTTAATGATCAATTTAGTGATTATTTTATTTCATGACTAATTGGTTGATATGATATTTGATTTGATTATATTTTTGAAGGTTAATAAATTTATGAAGGATAGTCTTTACTCATAGAATTCTTTTATTGTGGATAAAAGTTGGCAAATTGTCAATCCTAATAACGAATTGAAAATATCACTGCCTAAAACTAAATAATTTGTATTGCTTGTAGCTCAAAAAAATGAAAAACTAAAGCCATACTCAAATCAATAAACTCTTCAAACTAATACTAAAGAATTCAAATAAAAAATTCATAGCTTTGTTCTTAAATATATTCAACAGAAATAGCTAGGAAGTCTATCTAAAGGTTAAATACCTTTTATTCATTAATAACAAAAATCCTTTGATCTTTCTGATTGTCTTGAAATCTGGAGATGGATCAATGAAGATATGTCATCATCAAGAGTCAATTAACACCCAAACTAATAGTATTAGAATATTAACTAATTTTAGTTAGCTAAAGGTACTTCTTTGGCATAAGTCAAAAAGCCATAGATAAGCAATAAAGGTAAAAAAGTGTTTGGAGAATTGTCATTATAATAGCAATAAAACGTAATGAAAAAGTCGTTATAGATGGTTCATATGTATAAAAACCAGTTGAAAATAGTTTATAAACACTATTGCAGATTTGTGATATAAAACTAGCATAAAAGAACAAATACATTTGACGATGTAACTCAATCTTTGGACATATTGACATTAAATAGATTTATGTTATTTTGTAGAGATTTTGATCTTCTAAAAATGGTATAATTCAAAAGAAAAACCTAGCATAATAACAATATAAGCAAAAGCATACTATTGAATGTGTTTAGGAAAACATCATATTTACAAAAATACATGAACTATTAATCATTTCTATTGGCATTGGTTTATGTTGCTATTAAAGTACATTAAAATATCGATCCTAGAAGTTTGATTCATATTTAGCTTTTGCTTAATGCTTTGCATGTTAAATATTATCATTAATTTGTAGCTAAATTGCAATCTCATGCAATCAAGTATAGTTCTAGTGATTTCTATAATTGCTATAAAGATATCATTCATAAATCGCTTCATAAAAAACAACTTAGTCATGGAAAGTTATCTCTATTCAATAATCCTCATTTTAATAATTAGTCTGTTGTTAATTAATCTAAAATAGTTCATTAAGATAAGATAAAGGTTTATAATTCTTAGAGCATGAGTCAGGTCTTACCCAAAGAAGTTAAGATTAAATAGAGATCACAGCAACTTCAGAGGAGAAAATGTTCTTTACCTATTTTGCCTTCTAAAGCTAATAATAGATATTTTAAACCTATAGAACATAATCATCATAAAAATCAATTTAGTAAATATTTAAAAGAGGCTGAAGATACTTCATCTGTCTTCAAAAATAGAATTACTGGGTATTCTAATATTAATGATCTGAGACATAAAAAACCATTTCATATGGCTTAAAATCCATAGGCTATCTCTAAAAATACTCTTTCTGATTTGATATCTGACACTAAAAATAAAATACAGACTAACTATCCCAGTCAAATGAGTAGAAAAATATAAAATTAATCAAAATAAGATAACAAATCGATTGGTTTATCGAATAGTGCTTCACTAAAAGAAGATCCTCATTATAAAACTCATCAAGATGCAAAAATCATACATCAGGAAAGTATTTAAGAGAGGAATTATCAGGAGAGAGAGGAAAGATCGAAATAAAAGAAGAAAGCTTTAAATGAGTTAGGTGGAAATTTTGATTTAAAAGACAATGATTCATTATTGAAGAAACACCTTCAGGCAGAATAGTCTAATTATAAACTTGAAAGTTCAATTAAAGTAGACAATAATTGAAAAAACCTTCTTGATTTCCAACAAATAAATAATCTAGCATTCTTTTAAGATTTATTATTGTTAAATAGTCGACATAATTTTATTATTGTTAAAAATGCTAAATAAGGATTCATAGGTATAGTAGAGTGAAAAAATAAAAGAGCTAAACTCTCAACTGCTTGAAGATCAAATTAATAATCCTGAATCGAGTTTAAATCCCTAAAAGATAGAACAAAATAACGAAGAAGAAAAGAAACCATCAGCATCAACAAAATAAAGACTTCTGTCTCTTGACGTCTACAGAGGTCTGACTGTATTTGGAATGATACTGGCGGATCAGACGTATAGGATAGATGGAGCTGTGTGGTGGTTGATTCATCCTGATTGGAATGGTCTATCATGCGCTGATCTTGTTTTTCCTGCTTTCTTGTTTATTATGGGTATGGCTATTCCGCTAGCTGTGAGTAAAGGTAGACCTATACAAAGAAAAAACGTTATAAGAGTATTTGCTTTATTTGCTATTGGACTTGTCCTTAATATCATTTAATCATTCGATTTTCCTCATTGTAAAAATATCGTTATTTAGTGAGAATATTAGGTATTTTGCAGAGATTGGCTCTATGCTACGGGATCAATCTTTTCATTCATTGGGTTACGTAGTATGGAACTAATATTACAAAAAGAACGATAGCAGGTTTAGTTATGATAGCATTTGTTCTTCTTTATGTTGTTTTGATGCTTACTTGGTCTGACGAATCGATTGGTTGCAAAAAATAAAATAATCTTTAACCTTTTTGTAATTTTGCTGGTTTTGTGGATCGGGCTGTCTTTACAGAAGATCATATTATGTAAAAAACTGATCCTTAGGGTCTTATTTCAACTATTACAGCTGCTTTTACTACCTATATCGGATATTTATTTGGCATTATGGTGATGAAGTTGAAAAAATAACCATAAAAATTGGTTAAAAATTGGTTAGTTTTTGCTTTTATCTGTTTTCTATGCGTATATCCAAGTTCATTAGTCATGCCTTTCAACAAAAGATTATACACAACAACATTTGTGTTTATAACTTTGGGTTCTTGTGCCGTAATACTTTCTTTTTTGATGATAACCATCGATATTTTACCTAAACTTTATCCTTCAGCCAAAGGAAAAATTCAAACAATTATTCAGCCATTCAACTGGCTTGGTCTCAATCCATTGGCAGTATTTATTTTGCTCCAGCTAACTGGTGATATTCTTAATGGATGGATATCATGGGGAGATGATCGTACTCCTTTTATTGCTCTATATGATGCTGTTTTTTCTTGGATGGGAGCATATATGGGTACTTTGATTTATACTTTCTTTTATGGAGTTGTTTTGACTTTAGCTGGAGGACTTCTATTCAAATTTAAGATATTTCTTCGGCTGTGATCTCAATTAACTTATAATTATCATACCTTAAAAATTAATATTATAAATGTTTGGCTGAATCTGACTCAAAAGAGTTGTGACTGTTTGACTCTATAATTAAATGCAAAGTATTCTAAGAGAGTATCCTTCACTACAGGGCTTCTTTGACTTCCAAGACTTCAATCCTATTCAAAAAGCATGTCTTCCTAAAATTATGAAAACAGACTACAACATGATAGTCTCAGCACCTACTTCATCAGGAAAAACAGCTATATTCTAGATGTCTATTCTCAAATACAAAGAGTTGCCTAGTCCTATATGCCTGTATCTAGCTCCAATTAAAAGTTTATGTCATGAAAAATATACAGATTGGAATTCTAAATTTTCAAAATCTCTTTCAGTGTCAGAAGTGACTGGTGATTCTTTGGAAAATGGAATGGATAAGTTTCTTTACAGTCACATTGCTGTTGGAACTCCTGAAAAGATAGACTACCTTTCGAGACAGAACTTGGATTATCTCAAACAGATAAAATTACTTCTGATTGACTAAATTCATATGCTTAATTATGAAGAAAGAGGAGCTACTCTTGAAGCAATTGTCAGCAGAATTATGAGCTTGAATTCCTAAGTGAGGATTATTGCTGTATCAGCTACTATTCCTAATATCAATTAAGTAGGTCAATGGCTCAGATGTCCAAAATCAACGATTTGTACTTTTGGCTAGGAGTATAGACCAGTTCAAATTAAAACTGTTATTGCTGGATTTGCTCATTCAGGCAATCCATTTACCTTTGAAAGACTTCTTAACTATAAACTTCTTGAAGCAGTGAGGCAATACAGTGAAAAGAAGGGAACTTTAGTGTTTTGTCCAACTCAGAAAGGAACTCAACAAGCTTGTGAACAAATAATAACTCAAATGCGATAGAGATAATTCATATAAAATGACAAGCAGTTGATGTCTTTGATTCAGGCTTCAAAAAATGTCGTTAATTCAAAACTTCAAACAATGCTTCCTCAAGGAGTTGCCTTTCACAATGCTGGTCTTTCATTTCAGGACCGCAATATTGTATAAAAACTATTTCTTTAATTGAAGATAAAGGTTCTTTGTACAACTAGTACACTATCAATGGGTATAAACTTACCAGCTCGACTTGTTATTATCAAATCAACTCAATGCTATCGAGGATCAGCTAAAGGCTATGAATAGTATACAAGAATAGAGATAGAGCAGATGATGGGAAGAGCAGGACGACCACGTTTCGATACGTAAGGAACAGTGGTAATAATGACTCAAAAATCAAATTACAATCGATATAATTCAAAACTTTAACTCTAGAATCTTTAATCTCAACTATTCAACCATATGCTTGAACACATCAATGCCTAAATATCTTTGGGTTCTATTTTATCATTATAAGATATTTAGACTTACTTTTTTAATAGTTTTTGCTATATTAGAATGAAAAAATCTCCTAAAACTTATGGAATTACTGGATAAATATAACAGTTTATCAAAATTAATTGCCTTAAAGCAGCTAGAACACTTTCAAATCTCAATATTGTCAATTTTACAGAAGATAGTAATAGAGTTTCTCCTAGACCTCTTTCTATTAGTATATCCAAAAATGCAGTAGAAGTTAGATCGATATCTCTGATCATATCTGAAATAGCAGAAATGGAATCACCTAGACATTTTCTAATGACTCTATGTAAATGTGAAGAAATTGGAAAGTATACATCGAAGATAGAGGAGAGGAAAACTTTAAAACAAATTAACTAGAGAAATAAGTATGCTATAAAGGAGGCTATTTCAACTGCATAGAGAAAGGCTTTTGTATTGGTTCAGGCTTAGTTATCGAAATTTCATATTGAGTATTGGGAAATGAGAAGACAAGCTTCAGATATTTTGGTGCTTCTTAAAAGGTTAAATAATTGTGTTAAGACTTTAGGATTTTAGTTGAAAAACTTTTGGTTGTATTATTGGGCAGTTAAATATCAAAACTATTTTGCAAATAAACAATGGTAATATTCATAAAAAGACATAAACCTTGTAAAATCCAATAGTAATGCAAAATAAACCAATTTAAAAGGAGTTAGGTCTGTCTAGCCATTACAAGAATCAATTGAGATGTAGAACTGGCTTCATCGAGGTGGTTAGATGAATACAACAAAAAAGATGTGTAGATATATCGAAATAGTATTCGAACTTGTATTGAGCATGACAGTATGACGGGGAAGGTGATTTTGAAGGTGATAGTAGTTTAAAATTTTACATAGAAGTATAAGGGTGTGACTGTATGTGTTGGAGATCATAAGAACTATCTTTATTACTATAAGTATATGCATCAGAATTGTAGATAAATTATGGTTTATTTTCCTAAAAATCATTATGAAGAGTATAAGATAGGACTTGTCAAAGAAGGTATTATTGGATTCGATTAGTTTTATAAATTGAAGGGAGATAAGATGTTTAAATTTGATACTTAACCTAGTGGGTTGAAAGATAATGTCCAGAGGAAAAGTTTAGAGCCAGCTAAGAAACAAGTTTAACTTTCTTTTGAGAAAACAAGAAGCACTTCTCTAAACTATGATAACAAACAAGCTAATAATAAGAAAAAATAAACTAAAAAGGATACTACTATTAAAAAATTAAAGGATCAAAATAAAAATGGAACTAATAATTGGTAAATAGACCAAGAGTTGACTAAACCAGTTCAAAAAGGTAACAAAGGTCAGCAATTAGTTCTGCCTTAAAAATTTAGAAGAAGATCAAAGATTGAGGCATCTGATTCGGATGATGACTAGCTAATAAAGAAGAGAATAAATAAAGTTGAAGTCAGTAGATTTAAGGACCTTAAACAATACAACTGGAAGCCTGGATTTGAGAGTATTTAGTCATCATAATCTTCTGAGCAAAAAAAGAAACTGAAGTTAGTGGATTCTAAATAGAAACCTCTTGGGTTTTCATTATCGAACTATGCATTTAAGGGTTCTTAGGTTCTAAGGCAAGAGAGATAAAAGAGTATTAAGAAGTAGAAGGCTGGGATAATAAAGAAATACTAGGAAGAAAAGAAATAGAGTGAAGATGTCTTCAACTACTTTTATAATTTGTTTTGACTGAAAGTGAATATCTTTTAATTGATTATCAATCAGCTATTGTTTTGTATTAATCGTTAACTTTTAAGATAGATATTTTTGAATCTGTAATTTCAATATTTAAAAACAAAATGGCATATTTCTTTCCCTAGAAGATGACGTACTGTGAAGCTTTGGTTCCTACTGAAATAGCATGGGATGTTCTTAACCAGCTCGGCTAAGATTAAAAGATCGCCTTTGAATCTAATCTAATCAACTACGAAAACCCCTTCATCAAAAACTATCGGCGTTGTGAGTAGTTATTAGCTAAAATTGATGCAATCAAGGTGGTTCTTGGTCAGTGCAAAAGTTGGATCAATTTCTAACTGAAAGGAGTCTAAGATACCAGACCGGTATGGAGATCATTTCGGAGGATAATAGCTTAAAATAAGATATAAGGATATCTATATATCAACCATATTGAAGAGGAGGTTCTTAATACTCATGCCTATTTGTCTAGCCAGATGCACTAGGTTTAAAACTTTACTAAGAAAATAAGCGATTTGGTTCTTTAGATGAGTCTATTGGTGACTCTTGACAAACATGATAATATCCAGCTATTGCAAGGAGATGCGAATCCTCTGTATGAAAGTTTTGATGAGCATGACAAAAGTGCAATGTTCGAGAGTAAGTGTGTAGGTATAAAAAGGAAGGAGTTACTTATGCTTAAAAGAAGTATATTCAGGATAACAAGGGGCAATTGTTGGGTTCATGAACTTGATATATCTATTGATTAGATAAATAGATATTTTACTTCTAGGAAGCATCGTGCTTTGGCGGAGTAGGCTTTGAAGGATCAGGTTGCTTGTTTGGTAGTTTTTCCTAAAGGAGAAAGAGGAGTAATTATATCTAAAATGATAAACTTCTATCTTGTTTGAGTTGTACGGTTATGGTTCAAAAAAAGAGTAATTTCAAACAAGAACTTCAAAGAAAAGAACAAAGAATAAGCGATATCTAATCTATGTAAGATCTAACTTTCTAAGGCATAAGAAAACATATCTTCAAAATGACAGAAGTAAGATAGGGATCGGCCACTAGTTGGCTCTCTTAGATCGAACTCTACACCAAAAAGGAAAGATAGATATATCGTGCCCTATCGACAACATAAGTAACAAAGACCCTCGCCCGTTTTAGACTATATATACCTACCAAGTAGTTGCCACTGATAATTCAACAAAAAAGAACCTGCCTCCTTTGACTTTGAATGTGCTGTAGAGTCCGAAGATGCCTCCGAGTAAATTTGATACAAATTGCATGATGATGGTTCCTCAGGAGATAGTCAACACGTATGGAGTGCCATCTTATACGTAGATAAATCCTGCTCCGTTTTATATCGTGACATTTGGTTTTTTTATTGGAGTTATGTTTGGAGATATCGGTCATATGTTACTGGCGATACCTATGTTGATAATACTGAAGGCTAATCTATGGTTTTGGACTGTTATATTTTTTATGGGATATTGCGGGTTGATCTATAATTAGTTTTTTGGATTAAACCTTGGAGTGTTTAGTAGTTGCTATACTATAGTAGAGGGAGAGAAATCATTTGTGTAGCAATTTGATAACTGTATCTTTCCTATCGGAATTGACTCTATTTGGAAGGTGGCATTCAATGAGATGTCGTTTACTAATAGTCTTAAGATGAAGTTGGCTGTGATATTCGGGGTGGTTCATATGATGTTGGGGTTGTTTTTGAAAATATATAACAATTTTAGACAGTCTAAATGGGTCGATTTGTTTACTCTTGCCATCCCGCAAATTATATTCATGTCTTGTACTTTTGTCTATATGGATTTTATTATTGTCTATAAGTGGAATACTGATTATACTGGAAAAACTGATCAAGCTCCATCCATCATATCCACTATGATTGCTATCTATGTCAATATGGCTAAAGATAAATAAAATTAACTACTTTTCTGGCCTGCTGAAAGAAGTCTATAAAGAACTGTTATCCTAGTTGCCCTATTGTGTATTCCTCATGCTGGCAGCCAAACCTCTCATCATTTACTTTCAAAGAGGCGAGCAATAGAAAAGAAGAGAACGTGTTCAGTCATCATAGTTGGCTGAATAGAATGATTAGATAGAAATGTAAGAAATAAAAGAAGACAAATACTCTAGTTAGTAACTAAAAAAATATGATGATAGAAAGTTACGTAAATATTTGATAATATAGCTGAATAGCACTAAGAAGAATAGTTCAAGTAGATAGTAGTCCATCAGTTTATAGAAACTATTGAATTTGTGCTGGGAAGTGTATCTAATACGGCTTCTTATCTTCGTTTGTGGGCTCTTTCGCTTGCCCATGCCCAGCTATCATCGGTTATCTTTCAGTTGACTGTTTTGAAACAATTGGAGAAAGGATATTCTGGTCTTATTAGTGTAAGTGTATGTTTATGTAGTTGTTTTTGGTGTTTCCTTTCTATTTGATGGTTACTTTTGGAGTATTGATTTGCATGGACAGTTTGGAATGTTTTTTGCATTCTTTGAGGTTGCATTGGGTCTAGTTTCAAAACAAATTTTATGAAGGAAAAGGCTATCTATTCAACGTTTTTACTTTTAAAAAATTTACATGATTCAATATAATTAGCGTATTGATTTAATAATATAAAAATAATGAGCAAATAATAGATTTAAATGCCTAAAAAAGACAAATTCCTTCCTCTTTCGTCCTAGAAGAACCAGGACCAATACAAGCGGCTCAGGTGTTGCCATTTATATCAAATACAAATTTATCAAATTTTATTTGCATGCCAATATCTTGTTTGCTATGGGTATCAGGTTACATATATGCAAATGAGCAGAAGACGAGTCCGATATAGATGAACTATTCTCGCTATACTTCTCAAATATTTATCCAGACAACGATAATAATGCTAAGTACTCGATCATTTAATTTAACTCATTCTAAAGATTTTAAAATACTGGTGGTAAGGGCAATGATATCATCGATTAATGGTTTATTTGTTGCTTTCTTTCAAATGTATCTTCCTCTCCCTGTCTTCTATACCCTGTCAAGCAGCTCCATCATATTTGTTTTTATGTTTAATCATTATCTATATCATACGCCTGTGACTGCTGGACAGGCTAAAGCTGTTGCCGTTGCTATCGTTGGACTGGTTCTTGTGATTAATGGTCGATATGTCTATAGTTTGATCGAGGGAACTTCATCTTTTACTAGTACTTTTGACTACAGTTCTGACTAGTTGGTTGTGTTTGTGGCCAATTGTTTGGGAGTGATAGTGTTGAATTTAATATTTGCTTATGGAGTTGTTATTACTAGCAAACACCATTCTTCTGTTACTTAGTTGTTGCTAGTTAATACGCTTATAGGATATTTCTTTTTTTCATGCATGAGTATGACACTATCTAATGTTAATGACAATAAGATACCTTTGTTTACTAGATCTTAGTAATTCGATATATATCTTTATATTTATAGTGGATCTGTGATTGCTTTTGCCAATTTGACGTTTAATTTCGGGTTGCTGATTGGTACTAATTCTGGAGTATCTACTATAATGATTCAGTTGAATGTGCTGATTGGATATTTTTATAGTACGATTAGGTATCATTAATAAGTCAATCTGATATGTTTGCTGGGGCGTTGTTGGTTTTGGGAAGTATTTATGCTGTTCTTTTCAAAAATAAATGATCTAGAATGTTATTTATATCTATTATTTCAGTATTATGAATCATTCTTTATACTTTTAAGTAAATGAAGATCAAATATGATTGGCTTATTAGTCAATAGTTTTATCTTTATTATTAGCTTCTTTAATATTATATTATTTTACTTGGATATTGATATTATAAACTATGATTTCATTGATAAAAATCTTTTTCGTTCTCTTCTTACTTTTCCTCTTCATCTTCTTCAAAGTATAATTCTCAGTTTATCCTCATCTACCATCTCAATCAAACAATAAACTTCTATAAAATCCAAAAGGAGTTCCCAGCCAAGTAGTTCTCATAATAATCGACTCCCTTCGTTACAGTTACATGGACCGTTTTCCAATAATAAAAAGTCTAAGATAGATTTATCCTAATAAAACTTTTTTGGCTAAATCTCGAGTGGGCAATCCCACAATGACAACTCAACGTATTGAGTCATTGATGACTGGATCATAGATATTTTCATCTGGGAATATTCTTAAGACCTTTTTGGCTTCTAAAGTCGATTCTGATAACATAATATCGCAATTGAATAGAATCAATAAAACATCACTTATTTTAGGGGATAATACATGGACTAAATTATTTGATTTTACACGTTAGTAAGTTTGTATTAATACTTTTGACGTACATGATCTTGATACTTGTGATAAAGTTGTCTATTAAAATTTACCTCAAGCACTTAATTCTAAAGAAAGTCATCATATTGGATAAAAATTTATTGTAGCACATCTATTGGGAATTGATCATGTTGGACATTCTACTAGTTCTATCACTGATTCTCACATGGAAGTTAAAATCAAATAGTTTTCACATTTTTTGCAGACAGTTTTTGATAGTGCCGATGATAATACTATCTTTTTGGTTACTGGAGATCATGGCATGAGAGCAGATGGTAATCACGGAGGAAGTAGTCAATAATAAATATAAACCTTTATTTTTGGTTATCTTAAAGCTCAAGATCTATACACATAGAAACGAAAGAGTGTAGTCACTCACAGCGATATAACAACAACTCTAGCTTTACTGTTAGATATTCCTTTGCCAAATGACGCAACAGGATACCCAATATTAAACATGCTGCCTGCATCGATGATATCTAAGAAAGAAATAACAGATATCAACCGACAACTCTATCGACATTTCAACACGATGCTTAACTTCTACAATTATCCGTTGTCTAGTGACTAATCTAGTAAGTTCTAGAATAAGATCAAGGAGGAGGTACTGGTCGATGACCAAGAGATAACTTTGTAATTTGTTGGTCAGAAATTGACTTTTTTGAAATATTCTTCTCCTGATACTACTAGCGTATTGACTATTTCATGTGTGTTGACTCTATTGGCTTTTGGGATTATTCTTTATGTATTTTCTGTTTAAATAATAAGAGCTTTTTCTCTGTGCTAGGCTAGATTGTTTTTATTGATATTTTGTTAAGGATTTCCGATGTTTACTTTATTCATTGCTTATTTTAGTTGGGGAATCATGCAAAATCTATCTAATGCTCTTCTTATGGGCTTTTCTATTGCCATCATCTTCGGTATACTATTAAACAGTGCTATCAAATAAAAAACATATGCAATTCTATAAATATTTATTGCTGTTTATTTGCTATCTCAAATTTAACCTGATAAATCCAATGACTACAAACCAAGTATTTTGAGACTATAAACTGCTAATTCCATAATAACCAACAAATGGTTTCAAATATTGGTAGGTACGATCCAATTTATATTATATCTGAAATATTCTTTTTTTTAATTTAAAATGTTAAAGAAAAAAACATCAAATCAATAACTACAATTTCTTTATGCAAGAACAGTTATCTGTACTTTGAGTTATACTAACTACTTCTTTACTCATTTGGTCAAAAATCCTATATATCAGGTTAGTATTCTTCAAACGACTGCAATTGTATGTTATTTGGTTGCTTTGAAGATGACTGAAGGTACGCGTCGGTAGAGAGATTTAGCGGGTGATATAAAATTTTTAGTAATAAATTTTTTATCATTATTCATGGGTTTATACTTTCCTATAATATTCGGAATATGTTTTTACATTTAAAGATATTTTTGTCATTGCTATAACTACGCAATCATGATGAGTTTGCTATCTAAGTGTATTTGGTGGTGGCTAGGCAATCGCTATGAATATTCTGGAGTTGATATTCTTAAAACCTATGTATATTCTTAGAGTTACGCAATCGTACTGAATGGTGTTAGTTTGATGGTGTATTTGAATGCTCCATTTATTATGACTTTTACTATGCTTAATTGCAGGATGATCCAGCAGAGGAGTCGACTTGAGGTCAAGTTGTCAGACAGTTCGTATGGTAGTCATGTGAATTTGACTGATCTGAATGGAGATGACTAGAATATATAGTCTAAGGCGTTTAGTAAAGAGTATGTGAATCATTTGTAGAGTAATAATATGAGATATTTGGGAGTGTTGCTGTTGGGTCTGATATCTAGTATATGGACTACTATGTATAACAACTAAAAAATATTGTTTACTGTTGTTTGTGTGCCCGTGCTTGTTCTTGTTAGTTTGATTACTCTGACAACTTTGTTTCTTGTTGTTGGAACATCACTATACTACTAAAAACAGAAAGTTAACCAATATAGTTAGATATAAAATTCATGATCTTTATTTGTATTGATGATATGTATTTGGGGTTGGGGTTGGGGTTGGGGTTGGGGTTGGGGTTGGGGTTGGGGTTGGGGTTGGGGTTGGGGTTGGGGTTGGG
>CAXIUT010000242.1:0-10148 GCA_964035545.1 Bugula neritina | reverse complement strand
CCCAACCCCAACCCCAACCCCCCCAACCCCAACCCCAACCCCAACCCCAACCCCAACCCCCAACCCCAACCCCAACCCCAACCCCAACCCCAACCCCAACCCCTTTGAATAACTCACTTAAAAATTATAATAAAATAAATATAAATACTCATATCTTCCATAAGACCTTCTAACCAGAACTAATCATCTATAAATTTAAAAATAGTCACGTCCTGAACACCATAGTGACATCATCAACCCTCATCTACCAAATATTCTTTTAATAGTAACTCCATAAATGATATAACAATATAATAAATTCGGTCAATGGGTAGGTTTCGATCTCACTTTCAGCATTGTTCGAGAAAGAACAAAGAATAATTCATAGTACATGATGGGAGTCTTTGCTGGTAGTAATAATATAAAAAAGATTGTTATTTTTGGATTAGTTGTCATGAACACTCAATCTGTCTATGCTTATTAGTATGTTTTCAGACAGTTTTTTAAATTTGTAGGATCATGCCCTGAAATTATAATAACTGATGAATAAAAAGCAATGTGCTATGCTCTAAAAGCACTAAAACAATAAGGTATATTCACAGGTCAACATCTATTTGATATGTTTCATATTCTCAGAAAATTCAGAAAAACAAGCTATCATAGATAAACTTTCCAACTAATCCGAGAGCTAATTCACACCCGCGATAGATCCCAATACAGAAAAATATTTAACAAATTAAAAAGATCAATAGTTAACGAAAAATAGCTAGATCTAATTAGAAATTTTGATCTTAACAGTGATAGATACTGCTACTCGCAAATAAAATCAAAATTTATTGGAACAGGCATATCAAATAATGTAAATTAGTATTTTCACTCAGTAATGAAAAATGATATACCACAAGCAACCAAATATATCAAAGCTGTTCAAATTATCCTCGATCTTATCTAAAGAAGAATCTAATTCAGTACTAAACCAGTTTTATATAAACTACCTTATTAAAAAACATTTAATACTGGCTTCATCAAACACTATAAATAATCTCTATCAGAAAAAGCTTTTATGGCCTTCAATAAATAAATCAGCAAAGCCATCAATTTAAGAATCATCAAAAAATAATAATTAAAAAAGGTTAATTTTTTTAATTTTAGGAATTCTAAAGAATTGACCAAAATATATTAATCAGGTGATCCCTTTTTTGTTCAAGGAAAAGACAGTGAACACTTTATAGTGTATAAAAGATACATTAAGAAGGATTTGAAGTTATCTCAGCCATATAAGTGGTATTGTACTTGTGAATATGAAGAAAGAGCTGGATTTCCTTGTAGTCATATTACTATGATATTGATAATGTGTGATTGTAATTTTTTTGATAATATTCATAAAAGATGGTTTCTTGATAAAAATTTTCTGCAGTAAATGATATTTGATAACCAAATGGGACTTAAAATGAGAAAAAAATCAGAGAAAGTACTTCATAAAAATGTCAATAAATCTCAAAATAAAACAATATCTAAAGATAAAATAAAAAACATCAAATAAAGAAAATAGATGTATTAAGCAGCATAAAATGAAGAAATATAAAAAATAGATACTTCATATTTAGAGATATAAGAAAGATAATCATAGATAGGAAATGAAAATATAAACAAAAATACAAAAATCAAAAGAAAACCATAAAAAAAGTATTTGCTTTAAAAAAATAAATTTTAAAGAGAAAACAATATCAAAATATAAAACATTGAATAAAATACATAGTAGTAGACAATATTTAATTAAATAAATAAAGAATAAACTAAAAGAAAGCCCCAACCCCAACCCCAACCCCAACCCCAACCCCAACCCCAACCCCAACCCCAACCCCAACCCCAACCCCGTGATAATTATATCAATTAAGTTAATATAAATATGCTAATTTTTTAAAATATCTAATAATATCAAATATATTGATAAATGATCTTACATTTCAAATGAAAGGATAAATAATAATGTCATTGCTATTATTTCAGTCATAAAATAAAGTCAAACTTGTTACAATTAATAAATGTAAAGACAAATAGAAAAATACCCATACAAAAAACAACTCTACTTCCAATGGTACGAAGCAGCCATCGCCAATCTCATTCTCTTCAAATGTACTTATCACTTACACAGATCTCAAATAAAAACTTGATAACCACATCTACTTCCTCATTTCAGATCAAGGAGTGCTCTTGAAAGGAACTTCTCAGTCCTATCTCAGAACTGCTTAAGATTAAATCGATAGATTCTTCAATGCGAAAATATAAAAAATGGAAATCACAGCTTCATCTGATTTCTACTAACACATCCTCCATGATATCAAATAACAAACAGAAAAACTTAAAGATAAAAGAGATTGTCCATATATTAATTTGGTATACTCATAAAAATTGAAAAATAGTTGTCTATCTTTGAAAAGATTTGGTTACGCTCGACCTTATTAAAACTGGTAAATATGCTAAAGATAAAAAAGAGGGTTCTGTTATTTGATAGTTCGCCCATAACACAGATGGAAATAGATAGCTAACAATGTGATGGCTTTAGTTAAAAAGAGAGAAGTCAATATTCAAAAACCAACTGCTCCTAAAACCTGGACAATAGAAGTGAATTACTAATGTTTTATTTGGCTATATAGATATCCTTCTTTCTAAAAAATAAAATCCTGCCTTGAAATCAGCTAAAAGAAAAATTAGTCATTGATAATAATCACCTTCAAAGAAGATTCTTCATCTTTTATGGATTTTGATAAAATGCTGTCTACTATTGAACATCGATATTGTTAATAAAAAATACCAAATATAGATAAAGATAAAAGCCAAATAATAGTCTATTCAGTTCTCTAAATATAAAAAATTACATAACTTATTTATCACTAGTTCGGATTGCCTAATTTAGTCAGAGAAGTTAGAGGAAAAGGACTTAAATATTTAGCAATTGGACCAAATGAATAGATCAATTCAGTTTTTGTTCCATAGTTGAAATTAGCTCTAAATTAAAAACCAAAATTTACTTTAAGAGAAGATATAGGCAAAATTAGAAATGAATAAAAAGTTGCTATTATTTTAAAACTAGGAAAAAGACATGATTTAGTCGCCTATTAAGGTTTGAACTTCGTTATGGTCAGATACTAACTACCTTTAAAACATAATGTTCAAACTTTTATCAAATTTAGACTTCCATCTCTTCCAAGATACTTCTATTACATTGAAAAACATAAAAATTTATATTTACTAAGAAAATTTTAACAATAAAAATTTAAATCTACCTTAGACTCTTAATCTCTATCAAGACAAATATTTTTAATCAACAGTCTAGTGCAAATAATCATAGAATTTCATCGTAAAGGTATAACAATAGGAAGTAATTTTAATGATTGCGCATACGTTGAAGGTTTAAGAGTAATAATTGAACCAGGTTAAAATGGAAATGTAGAAGAAGATAAATCAAAGTTAGTTTTATTAGTTAGAGAGTGGGTAAAAGGAATGAGATAGAGTTAAATTAGAAATTAACTATAAAGATTGAATGATCCCATAGAAATGCTACCCATTTTTGACTCCTACCTCACTGAGAACTACTTGTGATCAATCAATATAAATATCAAATTATTATTATTAATAAGGTTGAATCAAGGCGATGAGATCATTTACGCATACGCTTTCCTGCTTCTGTAATCATATCTTCTTCCTTACAGAAAGCAAACCTCACATATTTCTCTCCAAGATTGGCATCCTTGACATCATAGAAAGGAGAAACTGGAATACAGACAACTCCATTTTCCATTGTTAACTGATAAGCGAATGCGTAGTCTTTGGTTCTTTTGTTGCCTTATTCATCGAAAAGATATTTCTCCTGGATAGGTACTCTAGAAATATCAGCTAAAATGAAATAACCTCCTTTAGGAATCCAAATATCTATATCAAATGGTGTAGCTAGAAGCTCTTTGATCAAAAGATCACGACCCTTAGTCATTTTTGTTGCCAAATCAGAAAGATATGTGTTTTAAGGTTTAGTAATCTCTTCCAAACTAGCAGCTACTGCGTTTTCCATGACATTGTACTGGCAAAAGACGTTATACTGATGAACTGATCTTGCTGCTTTGATGAGAGGAACTGATCCAATCATCCATCCAGTTCTAATTCCAGTTGAGGCAAATATTTTTCCTGCAGAATAAATACTTAATGTTCTATCCTTCATTCCTTATTGAAAAGCTAACTTAGGCAAAGGCTTTTAGTACATATCATCAAAAGTAACTCCTTCATAGACATTATCTTCAACTACTATGACTCGAGGATATTTTTGAAGAATAGCTGCCAACTTAGCAAGTTCTTGGTTGGTAAATACTTTTCCAATAGGGTTATGAGGACTGTTTACGACTAATATTTTTGTTTTATCATTTAGTGATTTTTCAAACCTTTCAAAGTCGATGTCCCACTCATCATTCTAATCAGAAGTGATACCTTTTTATATCTTTTTAAGAATTTATTCCTTTTTTTGCTTAATATAAATGAAACTACATTTTTTCGGGGAATTAAAGGAATTCCAACACATGATCCTCCAGCCATTTGGACTTGAGGTCGATAACAATCATAAGAAGGATCAAAGAGGATAACCTCATCTCCTGGATCAACTAGTCCCATAAAAGCACAATAAAGACCTTCAACTCCTCCAGCTACAGAACATATGTTGAGTTCATGATCAAGTTCTCCATAGGTTTTTTTGTGAAATTAAGCTATTGCCTTTGTATAGTTCAAAGATCCAAAAGATCTAACATATTGGTAATTGCCTTAATAAAAAATATGATACTTGTTTGTAAAGCATTTTCCAGATATTTTTGAAGAAGTCCACAGTAGGCCAGGTAGGGAATCCTTGTCCAAGGTTGATAGATTTAGTTTTGATAGCAAGGGGAGTCATGATAGTCCAGACAGTTGGCTTATCAAAACCAGTTAATCTTTTTGCTCCAACAATAGGATTTTTCATCAATTAATAAAATAATATGATTAAAAGATTAAAATGCATATCTGTTCAATATTTATAATTGAATGTAGAAAGTTGAACACTGGTAGGGCAAAGTTCTCAGAGAGATAGAAGTTCGTAAAACAAGAAAGGGTTGGGTTGGTCGAAAACTTAAACAAACTCACCTTCGAGATGATATTCCTTGTGGATTTTAGTTATGCGTTGAACATATTGGTTGTAAATCATTTCGACAATAACTATAAGCTCAAGAAGAGTTCTATTTTATCGATACACATGCTCTTATTCATCAGACTGATATACTCTATAACTGCAGCCAAATTAAAAATATGATTGTCTTGCAGTCTTCAATATAGAAACTCAAAGCCTACAATCCCAACACAACAGATCGTCCTCAAAAAAGAACAAACACTAATATAGCCAAATATAATGCCTTCAAAACTTTTGTTTAAGGAGTTTAGAACTCATAAGAAAGAAGCATATTCATATTACCTGACAACTATCACAGGTCTATAAAAGAAGGACTCAATGTAGGAGATTATTCTGAAATATAGCTATTTTCAAAATGTATCTAATGGTATCAAAGACATACTAATGATATCGGATTTAAATATTTTAGTTTTAGTTTATTGACATCTAGTTAAGAAATATTAACTGTTAAAGAAAAGATTAAATTTAAAGTTATTTCTTTAGTCTAGTTTTTGAAAGAACAAAATTCAAATCTTCTTGATTTTGTTGGATTTTCAGGATAAAATGCCTTCTTCAACAAAAAAATATACCCTTAACATCTGACTCCTATTGAAAGTTCACAAGGAATTAAACAAGGTAAACTCTTTTAAGGAAAGTACATGGCAGAAAAAAGTTACTTTAAACTACCCAATAGAATAGTTAAACTTAACCTCAGAAATAATAGGGCTATCTTTGGAGATATAGTTGCCATTCAACTCGATTCTATATAACATTGGAAATAAAGAACTACTTAACCTAAAACAATCAACTAATAAGGAGTATAAATAATGTAAGATACAATCGGTCAAGGACAATCTGGAGAAGAAAGCTAAACTAAAAATCTTATATAGTTTATTGATAGTCATCAAAATTTACAACCAACAGGTCAAGTTGTTTCAATAATTAAAAATTCTAGAAGAAATTTTTGTGGAAGTTTAAACTGTTAAAAAGTCATATATAGATCAAAAGACGGCATGTTAAATGAAAATTAACCTTAATACTAAATTTATGAGTTCATGCCAGCAGATTAAAAGTTCGGTAAATTTTTAGTAAGAACATATAGTGTAAATCAACTAAAAGATAAAAGAATAATCGTCAACCTTGATAATTGGCCATCAACTGCCTAATATCCTCTTGCCCATTATGTTAGAACTATTGGAAATACTGGAGATCCTACTGCATAAGCTGACACCATTCTTCTCTAACACGATGTTTAAATCAGATAATTCAGTCAGGCTGCTTATGCCTGTCTGCCATCAGCAGGTTAATAATTCAAAATTCCTGATAAAGAACTGTAATATCGCTATGACTTAAGAGGAACAGATGTGGTAAGTATCGATCCGCCAGGATGCAAAGACATCGATGATGCTCTTCACTGCATTGAACTAAAAAATGGCAATTTATAAATTGGTGTACATATTGCTGATGTAAGTTACTACGTGCGACCAGATACAGCTTTAGATCTTGAAGCTAGAAATAGATGCACTACTGTATATCTAGTCGATAGAAGAACAGATATGCTACCTAAACTGCTCACTTAAAATTTGTGCTCACTAAGAGCCAATGTTGATAGACTAGCTTTTTCAACTATCTGGGAAATAGATAAAAAGGCTAACATTATCAACACTCGATATTGTAAATCAATTATAAGATCTAAAAATGCCTTTACTTATATGCAGGCTCAATAGCTAATGTAATCAAAAGATAATGGTTCAATAGCTAAAGCAATTAGAAATTTGAATATGATCGCTCAACAACTAAAAGCTCGTAGAAATAAACAAGGAGCATTGACTTTGGCTTCAACTCAAGTCAAAATCACTCTTGAAGAATAAACTCATAGCGCCACAGATGTCCGCTTGTATCAGATGGTTTAGACAAACTATCTGATAGAATAGTTCATGTTGTTATCCAATATAGCAGTAGCATAAAAAATATATGAAAGATTTCCTGCTTTAAGTATTTTACGTAGACATACACAGCCTAAAACTTCTGACCTACAAATTTTAAAATAGATACTACAAAGTATGGGTTATGATTTAAAATGGGAAACATCCAAAGAATTAGCTGATAGTTTAGATTTAGTCAACAGAGGTGATGATTAATTCTTCAATAAACTAGTTAGAATAATGACAACTAGATGCATGAATGAAGCCACCTACTTTTGTTCAGCAGATCACGACTAAAGATAATTTTATCACTATGGATTAGCTGCTCCTTTCTATACTCACTTCACTTCTCCAATCAGAAGATATGCTGATGTACTTGTTCACCGTTTACTTGTTGCTGCTATTGATCTCTAGCCTTTACCTTCTTTTATGAGTAACTATTGTGTTATTTAGTTAATAAGCTCAAAATGACCAAAATATGCGATCAAATGAATATGAGAAATAGAATGGCCAGATATGCTTCAAGAGCATCTTCTGATTATCATACTTATCAATTTTTTAAAGGAAAAGTTGCACCTGAAAAAGCTATTTTTACTCAAATAGAAGCATAAAGTGCAACTCTTATGTTAACCAAATATGGACTCTAAAGCAAAATAACACTATCTGGTGAAGATTTATAAAAAACTAAGAAAATAAATGAAGGTCGAGGTATTTTTAGCTAAGTAAGCATCAATGGAAAGCTATTTAATTTATTCCAGTATGTTTAGGTGCTAGTAAAAGTAGAATTGAAAGGTTTTCATAAGCTGATGAAATTATAAATTGTGTGATTGTCATTTAAAATAATTATCATGAATAGAAAAACTTATTAAACTTCATTAGGAACCTTCCAAAATACTTTTAAAAATTATCCAACAGCTACTTCCAATTATGGAATTGTTTAAAGAGAACGTAGTCCTCTCTATCCAATCGGATCTACTATCCCTTCACCATAATTCAAAGGAATATAGAGAAATAAATCACCTTATCTTTCAAGACAAGGACTTCAGCCACCCTCATACGAACAAAGAATTCAACATAATACTAGATATGGAGTTGAACATATGAGTCCTAGACATTATAATGCAACTAAAAAAAGTTATTAATAAAGATAGCGCTAAATAATCAACCGGAATTAAGTATAAATATAAGAAGAACATCGAAGAAGGTAGCAAATGAGGTTGAGTTATTAGAGATAGATTGCTTCTAAAGGAAATATTTTGTATAAAAATAAAGAGAAAAAAGAACGTTTAATTGCCTAATTTGATAGTTTGAAGAGCAAAAATGATTAACTACATGATAAATTGATGTAAATAGGAATACCAGTAAATAAATTGAATAATTACGAATCAATTGATAGGAAACATCAAGAAATGGTAATCACTAAAAATAAATTAATCAATCAAATAAGAAATAAATAAACATAGCTGCATAAATAAGAAGAAGATTAACAAAAATTTTGGTAAAATTAATATAAACAAAAATAAAAAATATTATTCAATCTAGAAAATTAACTTAATGACAAAAGAAAAGAACTTAGTATACTTAAAGTTAAAAATTAACGATTAGATTTAATTATCTTAGAAGATTAAATCAGATAAGAAAAATACCAAGATTTTATTTTTTAATCAGAATAGATTTAATCTAGAATAAATCAATTGAGACAATAAAGATAACAAATAAGCTAATAAATAAATTAATCTTTAAATTCAAAGAAATATATAATTTAGAATCTTAGATTTAGAAAGCAAGAACTTCTCAAATAGAAAGAATCTATCAAACAAAGAGTCACTGATCTGGAAAGAATATAAAGATAAATGTAAGAAGCGAATAATAATTTATATAATTAACTCCAAAGAAAAGAATAAATGGCTTATAAATATTAAAGAGACGCTTAATAATTTAAAAACAAAAAAACCATTCAAGAATATACAATGCTATAAGAATTTAAAAAAGCAAGAGAAGGATCAAATTTAGATTTAAACTAAAAATTAGATTGGGAAATATCATCCATTCAAGATCAACTAAGAACATAGCAATCTACAACTACTCGCCTCAAAACTCAATATCAAAAATTAAATGAACTACTATGTTCTTCATCAATGAAGAATATTAATCAAACTTTTAGCAATTTTTCTAACTGATATTTTATTATTTGTTTTTCACTCAAAATATCATCATTTAATCATTTCACCATCTTCTTTCTAATTCTCGTAATCTGGCTTCAAATGATGGCATTTATAGAGAAGTTTTAGGAGCTGATAGAAATTTGTACTCAGGAATTTTTGTTACTTATTTATCAGAAAGTTTATCTTCTTACTACATTTTTAGAAGATAAGTATCTCCAATGTTTTTGGCTTGTCTTCTCAGCTGAACATCGAACTATTCCAAAAAAGTTTCTATTTACTCAAGTTTTTATTATGTCTAATTCATGATGCTTTTTGATGATTGAGATTGGTTTAGAGAAGAAAGTTGTTATTTGAGGTTTTGATCTAATTTAGTTGCATTATTTTTGAGTTTTATGATTTTTTTCATCATCTATTGTTCCACTCTTTTCTTTTTTTATCTAAAAATATTCTACTATGTTGCTTTACTTGTATTCTAAGATTCTGATTTTTCATTGTAAACTGTTTCTCTGCCTTAAACCTTTTTCCAAGAACGATTTGTTTGATAACTTCCACTTGCACTTTTGCTGATTGAAGTAGCCTTTGTTCGGCTTTTCGACTTAGATCTACTTGTCTTTTCTGGAAGCTTTTCTTTTTCTGCATTAATAACTCCTTGAAAAGTCATCCTCTTTGATCTAACTGCTTCACTCATTTACAAATTAAATTAGTAATTATAAAGTCAAATCAAATAATTCAGTCATTAATTATTTATTATTCTAATTCAATATAATAAATAAATGAATAATAATTTGATATATTCGAGGGGTTGGGGTTGGGTTGGGGTTGGGGTTGGGGTTGGGGTTGGGGTTGGGGTTGGGGTTGGGGTTGGGGTTGGGGTTGGGGTTGGGGTTGGGGGTTGGG